>CM032448.1:96330603-96387928 GCA_019049505.1 Pachyrhynchus sulphureomaculatus
GGACTTGAATTTCGTGAACAAAAAATTAAGGTTTTTATTATCGGTTAGAAACTGCAAATTTAACAAGCGACTAAATCCTGGAGAAACAAGTTTTCCAATAACAAACGTCTTTTAATTAGTTAAAGAAACTATGTTTCTTATTGCTACTCTTCGCACAGGGAGGAAGGCGCTTTTTTTTATGAGTCTAGCACACGGGCTGCAGGGAAATTTCTAAAGCGCTACAGAGGCGACACGTGTGCGGAAAAAGCGATTCACGTTGGTCTTGAATCGCTATAAACTGTACTCGCTCGGAAACACAGTCCTGGGCAAATTATTTCAAAGAGATGAGGTTCTTCATATAAAAGATTGCTTGAAAAGGATTGTACCAGAAGTGACAAGCTTAACTTCATAGGGAGGAGAAGTATTAGCGCAACGTGAATTTCTAGCATCCACCGCTCTGGGAGGAATTAACCGGACTACATCCATCGAATACTTTCCATGAAATACTTGTAGAATAGACTCAAGTCGCCAATCGTTCTTGGATGTTCCAATGAATCAAAGTTGCCAGTCCCAAACATAGCAGCCGTATTCCATCGTGGTTTGTACAGAATTAACAGTTGTTGTGGAGTGTAAAGCTTTCCAGTTCGAAATAATATTCCCAGCTTTTGAGAAGCTATCTTTGCTGTGCCTGCAACAAGTTCACGTTAACACATATTTGCTCCCAAATTAACGCCCATTAAACTAAGTGATGATGCTAGAAGAATGGAGTGCCCCGATATAACTATGTTGGGTTTAGCAACGTTAACTTTTTTAGAAAAAGAACTACCGCCTGGGTTTTTGTAGCAATAAATTCTACTTGAATGAATGAATGAATGAATAAATAAATACTTTATTTAGCTACTAGCTAATAGATTACAATACTTAAATTTATAATTTACAACATATTATGCTACTTCTTGTCTAATTAAACCACTAATTAGTTTTCGAAACTTCTTGCATTTTTTGCCTCATTCGTGAAAGCATTAAAAAGTCGGAGAGATGGCACCACCGGCGCGTATCGAGGTCATGTTTAGTTAGTAGCATCTCTTGAATGAACGCACACCAAGTTTCAGCCATATTGGTCTTTTTCTTTGTGTTTGGCATTCGTGTGAATCAAGGAATTCGAGTGATTTTCAAGAAATGGACGAAAAAGAATTTCGTGTGGTGATTAAACATTACTTTATGAAAGGCAAAACGCCTCAGGAGACTAAAGAGAAGCTTGATAAACATTATGGTGACTCTGCACCTTCGATTAGAACAGTTTATAAGTGGTTTCAAAATTTTCGAACTGGCCATATGGGCACAAGTGACGCTGAACGTACTGGACGGCCTGTGCAGGTTACGACTCCAGAAATCATTGATCAAATCCATGATATGGTGATGGATGACAGAAGAGTTAAAGTGCATGAGATTGCTAGTGCTGTGGGCATCTCGACTGAACGGGTACATAATATTTTGCATAAACATTTGGACATAAGAAAGCTATCCGCAAGATGGGTGCCGCGATTGCTCACGCTTGACCAAAAACGGAATCGTGTGAAGTGTTGCAAGGATGGTTTGTAGCTGTTCCAGAAGAATCCGGAGGACTTTAAGCGCCGTTTCGTCACTGTGGATGAAACATGGATACATTACTATACTCCTGAGACCAAACAACAATCTAAACAATGGGTTACCAAGGGAGAATCTGCACCAAAAAAGGCGAAGACCGTTCCTTCGGCCGGAAAGGTTATGGCGACTGTCTTTTGGGATTCGCAAGGGATAATCCTCATCGACTACCTGGAAAAGGGTAAAACTATTACAGGTGAAATATTATTCATCGTTATTGGACCATTTGAAAACCGAGCTGCAAGAAAAACGCCCGCGATTGGCCCACAAAGAAAGTCCTTTTCCATCACGACAACGCACCAGCACACACCTCAGCAGTTGTGGTCGCAAAATTAATGGAAATAGGATTCCAACTCGTTTCACATCCCCCCTATTCTCCAGACTTGGCTCCCTCGGACTACTATTTGTTCTCCAATTTGAAGAAATGGCTGGCGGGACAAAGATTTTATTCAAACGAGGAGGTGATTGCAGACACGAATGGATATTTTGCAGACTTGGACAAATCCTATTATTCGGAAGGGATCAACAAACTAGAACATCGTTGGACGAAGTGTATAAGCCTAAAAGGAGATTATGTCGAAAAATAAAAAAGGTTTACCCCAAACACATAAGTAGTTTTTATTTTTGCACAGACTTTTCAAACCAGCCTCGTATGTTACAACTCAACAGTACTGCCATACATTTATTTCGCAGTATTTGCAGCCTTCTCAAACTCTCCTGAGGGCATGTCAATAATAGAGAATTACAATAAGTAAAGTGAGGACTGATGATTGTATTACACACTAGCATTTTTAGACCACCCCGAAAGATTTCCTGCAATTCTTCTGAAAAAGCCATTTTTTTTTTTTCCAGATCTTTTTATATAAATAGTTAACATGCTGCTCAAAATTTAGTTATGGGTCTAAGACCACTCCCAAATATTTAATTTCATATACCCGCATTGTTTATCTGAACAACATGAGTATTATTATCAAACTGACCACACCTACCCTTTGTGCCCAAAAACATAAATTTACTTTTTTTCAGAATTTAATTTGAGTTTGTTAACACACAATCAATCATACAGGACAGTCAACTTACCATTTAATACTTCGGTGGCTTCCGCAAAGTCGCCACCAGAAACCGAGACAAGCGTGTCATCAGCAAACAGGTTCACAAATGATTTTTTCAATACTCTGTGAATATCATTTACATACATAATAAATAAAAGTGGGCCCAACGCACTCCCCTGCGGCACCCCATAACAACTCTCAGCCCCCTGGATATATTATTACCTACTATGGTCTTATGATAACGCTCACTCAAATAGTCCTTTATTAGTCTTTATGCCGAACCTCTAATACCGTATGATTCTAAATTACTTGGTTACTGTCACCTCAAGATAGAATTTCTTCCAGGTCTTTCTTGCTGTCTGCGGATATCTACATTTATAGCCGATATTCGAATATTCAAAGTGCAAGCTGCAAAGCTGTAAATTAGATTCCTGGTCTTTTTCAGTAGATCGTTAATCTAAATGAGAAAGGAAGTAGGAGACAGTATGGAGCCCTGGGGCACCTCGCCAATCTCTGTTTCCATTCTTTGGTATTATCTCATTTGAAATTAAGTGCTATGGAACGTTTCATAGGAGCCAAAACTCGCACATCCAATATTATTAATAAAGTGTAAATGAAAGTGTTAACTTGATTTAAAAAATTGGTAAAGGCATTTACAAGTTATAAGATAAATAAAAGTTGCCAATATATATTTTAAGATTTTGCCATAATCACATCATTTTGTATACAACTTTTGTTAAGATTGAAACAGAAAAAAAGGACATAAAACCTCAAAAAAAACTTAAAAAGTCGTATAACATAATATATTCGAAGCATCTCCTTTAATCCCCTCTTACACCCCTTTAATCCCTTGCTTGTTTGAGCATAAATAATATTGTTTATTATCTTAAATAAAAACCACAAAAAATTCTCATAAAAAACTATTAAATATATGATATAAAACTTATCGTTTCCCATCCCCTATTACACCATCCCTTTAGCCTCTTCGATGATTGACTATAAATAATTATTTTTTTTTTTTTTTTTACGGGTCTAGCACACGTGCTACAGGGAAGTCCCTAAAGCGCTACAGGAGCGACACGTGTGCGGAAAAAGCGATTCACGACTTACTTTATTCTTGAATCGCTGTAAATTGTACTCGGTGGGAAACACAGTCCTGGGCAAATTATTCCAAAGGGATGATGTTCTCCATATAAAAAACTGCTTGAAAAGCGTTTGTACGAGGAGTAATAAGCTGGACCTCATACGGATGTGAAGTATTAGCGCGACGTGTACTTCTAACATGCACCGCTCTGGGAGGAATTAAGCGGGCCACATCCTTCGAACACTTTCCATTAAAATACTTGTAGAATAGGCACAAGTCGCCAATCATTCTTCGATGTTCCAACGAATCAAGGTCAGTTTTGGGTCTCCAATCAGACGAACAGCTCTTCTCTCAATAGAATCCAATAAATGCAGTGTATGTTTGGGAGCGGAGCTCCAAACATGGGAGCAGTATTCCATAGTTGGTCGAATTTGAGCTTTGTAAAGAATTAACAGTTGTTGTGGAGTGTAAAGCTTTCTGGTTCGAAATAATATTCCCAACTTTTGAGAAGCTCTCCTTGCTATGCCGTTAACATGTTCATGCCAGGACATATTTGCTCCCAAATTAATGCCCAACAAATTGAGTAACGATGTTAGAGAAATGGAGTGCCCCGACATAACTATGTCGGGTTCAGCAACGTTAACTTTTTTAGAAAAAAAACTGCCGCCTGGATTTTTGTAGCGTTAAATTCCACTTGGTTACTGTCACCCCAACATAGAATTTCTTCCAGGTCTTTGTTAAGTTTTTTTTTATTCATTATCAATAAACGGGAAACCTAATTATAAAAATTATAATATTCAATACATAAAATAATAACAACAGTACAGTAATAAGTATATAGATAGAATAAGAAAAAATGATATAACATCACACTTCAAAACACCCAATCTAATAAACAGGAAACATATTAGTAGTCATACACCACTTTAATGACTTTCCCTTTAAAGCCAGACAGCGAGCCTCCGAATGGATTAATGGAAGGATTATTATTTAGGAAGAGCAAGGATCTAGTCAATGGAGAGTGGACTCCATAGTTAGTACCGTGATGACCGATGACAAATATCTCATTTCTTCTTAAGGAGCGTTCTGGAACCTTCAACTGTATCTGCCCTAAGAGGGGTGGACAATCAATAACACCATTTAGTAATTTAAATATCGTGGAAAGATCTGACACCCTTCTCCTGTCCTCTAATGCTCGCAGACCAAGCATACTAGCCAGGGCTCCTCTGTCACTAACCAACCCCCAATCTATGAGAGCAATATCCAATAAATTTATTCTGGACATGTTCAATCCCTGCGCTGTGAACATTGTAGTAAGGTGACCATACCGTTGATGCATATTCAAGGTGAGATCTTACCAGAGAACAGTATAACTTCTTCATTGAGTCAATAAATAGATCTCTTCCGATTCTAAAAAAAAGTCCCAACATTTGGAATGCCTTTCTTGTCATGCAAGAGTAGTGTTCCCTAAACGACCATTGAGCGTCCATTATGACTCCCAGATCCTTCAAAGAACTGACCGGTAACAAGTCCTCATCATCGACCTTGTACTGAAAGGTTATTTTTATTCTTTTTCCTACAAAAACTAATCATACTACACTCCCTAGGGTTTAAAGACAATCCATTATGATTGCACCAATGCACAAACAGATTCAAGCTCTCTTGCAACTTCATGCAATCCGCCTCAGTCACAATTTCACGGTACAATTTCAAGTCATCGGCAAACAAAAGAAAGCTAGTCAGGAACAGCCTGACGAATGTCATTAATAAAGATATTAAATAGTAATGGAGCACAGTGCCCCCCTTGAGGAACTCCTGAGGTCACCTCGATACTTCCTGCTGTCTGCGGATATTCGTTTGAGTAGCCGATGTCCGAGCGTTTAAGGTGAATGAAGAGATAAGTGTACTGTCATCTGCAAAGCTGTAGATTGGATTCTCGGTCTTTTCCAGCAGATCGTTAATATAAACGAGAAAGAGAGTAGGAGATAGTATGGAGCTTTGGGGTACACCGGCGTTGATAGTGAAGGTGTTAGAAAGAAATCCGTCGACTGCCACTCGTAAAGAACGCTCTCTGAGGAAACATGAGAGCCACAAACAGAACTTTTCAGACATAGCATAAGAACGTAGCTAGCCAACAGCCCATCGTACCAAACACGGTCGAATGCCTTGGATATGACAAGAGCAACCGCTCGAGATTCTCCAAAGTGTTCAATTGCGTTGTTCCAAACATGTATTACATAAGTCAGAAGATCTCCTGTTGATCTATTTTTACGAAAGCCATATTGGTCCATCTATAGCTTTGCAGATGACAGTACGCTTGTCTCTTCATTCACCTTGAACGCTCGAACATCGGCTGCTCAGGCGAATATCCGCAGACAGCAGGAGGTCGTTCAACTTAACAAAGACCTGGAAGAAATTCTATCTTGGGGTGACAGTAACCAAGTGGAATTTAACGCTACAAAAACCCAAGCGGCAGTTTTTTCTAAAAAAGTTAACGTTGCTGAACCCGACATAGTTATGTCGGGGCACTCCATTCCCCTAGCATCGTCGCTCAATTTGTTGGGCGTTAGTTTGGGAGCAAATATGTCTTGGCATGAACATGTTGCAGGCATAGCAAGGAGAGCTTCTCAAAAGTTGGGAATATTATTTAGAACCAGAAAGCTTTACACCCCACAACAACTGTTGGTTCTTTACAAAGCCCAAATTCGACCAACTATGGAATACTGCTCCCACGTTTGGGGCTCCGGGGGGGCTCCCAAACATACACTGCATTTGTTGGATTCTGTTCAGAGAAGAGCGGTCCGTCTGATTGGGGACCCGGAATTGACCGGCGGCCTTGATTCGCTGGAACATCGAAGAACGGTTGGCGACTTGAGTCTGTTCTACAAGTATTTTCATGGAAAGTGTTCGAAGGATGTAGCCCGCTTAATTCCTCCCAAAGCGGTGCATGTTAGAAATACACGTCGCGCTGGTGCTTCGCATCCGTATGAGGTTCAGCTTGTTACTCCGCGTACAACGCTTTTCAAGCAATCTTTTATATGGAGAACGTCATCCCTTTGGAATAATTTGCCCAGCGCTGTGTTTCCCACCGAGTACAATTTACAGCGATTCAAGAACAACGTGAATCGCTTTTTCCGCACTCGTGCCGCTCCTGGAGCGCTTTAGGGACTTCCCTGCAGCACGTGTGCTAGACCAATAAAAAAAAAAAAAAAAAAAAATTGGTGATCGCTAATAATATTGAATCCTTCAAGATATTTATTTATTATTATAGTGTAATGGTTAAAGTATGAAACGAGGAATAATTCTCATGTAATACTGAGGAAACCGTTCAGAATGTATCGACTTTGGTCCCCAATATCGCCTAAAAAGTAAAGGTTCTATGGCTGCTTCATATGTGTACTAAAATTGAAATCATTATTTCATTTCATTCAAAAGTTATCGGGCCAATAGGTATACTATATTTATTTATAGTTAGACATATAAGAAATTAAAGGGATGGTGGAGAGTGGTTATAAAGAGGGTGTGCTTGGTATATATTCCGTTGTACGCCATAAACTAACATTTAAAATATCGAGTTGTAATGTTTGTATTAAGTTATTCTTCAATACAAATAATCAAACGTATTATACATTCCAGAAATGGACACTTGCGAGAGAAGTACTTCAGCGATTTTTACCATCATATTTAACTTGCCTCGTTCTTTTCTAAAGCACAGCAGATTCGACAGAAAATAATTCACCATACAATAAGCGGTCCAATAAAATAAAAATGAAACATTTTTTGGCTAACCTAAATAATGTTATACTTTTAACTGGCAAAAATAAAACGAGCACAAGAATAACGTTATTTTTTAATTGTTTTTACTATAAAAGTTTCGTTTAAGACCCAAATTGGAAGTGCATGCGTGAAGTTGTAACAAATCTATTTGTTGCAGTGCACCGACCTACAATGATCAATAAAAATTGTCAACAGCAGACAATCTTAGAAAAAAGCACGAATACTTAACAATATTTTACGCTAAAGAAATGAAACGGGTACAAATCTGAAAAAACGTTTGTATTCAGGAGTGATATTCTGTCATTGTCCTGTCTATACGTATAAAATTATTCTCATAATTTTAATAGACTCATAACTCAGTACTAGAATCACTGTTATTTGGTATTTATGTCAATGATTTTCGTTCATGTATCAATTTCAATTGTTATTACAATACGGATACTTTTCAGGATTGAGATTTTGATGGGCTAGAAATAACTTGACTTTGAATCATCTTAAAACAGACATTTTGCTTTTTACTGTTCCGTACGGCACACTTATGGGATCACTTCGGAGTCCGTTTGTCTCTGTCTGTTTGCCCATCTGTCACACCTGATTTTCTCCAATACTAATTGACATGTAATGTTGAAAGTCTAGGCGGTTAAGATGGTGAAAAATGCCTCCAGCGCTTTTGAAAAACAAAAAATATCTTCATGTAGAACATAAAAAAATATGACTTTCCTGAAATTTTCAGCCCTCTAGACTTTCCCATAACCTCAAAAATCTATAAAACGTGATTTTCGGTTTTTTGGCGATATCTCCGGTTCTATTCATCGCAGAAACCTCTTTTTTTTTCAAATTGTGGGATTTTTTATTGCTTACAACATACTATTTTTAAAAAAATTTTTGGCGCGAAATTCAAATTGTTTTGAGCGTTTTAAATTTTTAAAATTGAATTAAAAAAAAAAAACTAGGACCTACTCAGGCCCAAAAAAAATATATATTGTGTATTTTATGTCAAACTATGCCTGTGAATTTTTTCAGATTTTTAGAGGTGGGGGAAAATGGTTACAAACGCGAAAAAAACCGCTTTTTTCGTCGTTTTTCCGCATTTTTACCTACTTTTGGGGCACAGAATTTCGTTGTAGATTCTCAGGTGCTTCAAAATTATATTATATATATATATATATATATATATATATATATATATATATATATATATATATATATATATTAAAATATATATATATATATATATATATATATATATATATATATATATATATATATATATATATATATATATATATATAAATTATCGAAATACTATTGAATCATTTTATGTAATATAAAAACCATATTGCGCCATTTCTCCCTTTAAAATCACGATTAAGACAAGATTAAGACAAGTTTAAGACAAGATTAAGTTGCAAATAAGACTTTTTAGGTTATTTTATATTACTAAAAACATTATGACGTCAAATACCCACCAAATAATACATAATATAAACTTTTGTAAATGTCAATATTTAAAATTATTCAATTGCAATACTGAATACCTAAAAATTCAATAGAAATTTCTAATTTAAAAGATTATTTTTATGTGTAACGATGAGGAATGTAAGAAACAAAATATAAGATCGTTAAGTGCATCCAATTCGGTGCAGAATAGACAGTTCTATGTCATAAATGAAGACAAAAGTCCCTTCGGTGCATAATAAACAGTCCTATGTCATAAACAATCCTAATCAATGATACTGAAACGCTGTATCTATGATACAAATCAATAATTTCAGTTTTTTTTTCTATACATTAAAATGAAAACTAATGAAAAAATCAATAAAGAAATCAATCATATAAAAGCGCCGTATGTATGATGTGTATAATTGTGAGAGACATTTTGCTTTTTACTGTTCCGTACGGAACACTTATGGGATCACTTCGGAGTCTGTTTGTCTCTCTGTCTGTTTGCCCATCTGTCACACCTGATTTTCTCCAATACTAATTGACATGTATTGTTGAAAGTCTAGGCGGTTAAGATGGTGAAAAATGCCTTCAGCGCTTTTGAAAAACAAAAAATATCTTCATGTAGAACATAAAAAAATATGACTTTCCTGAAATTTTCAGCCCTCTAGACTTTCCCATAACCTCAAAAATCTATAAAACGTGATTTTCGGTTTTTTGGCGATATCTCCGGTTCTATTCATCGCAGAAACCTCTTTTTTTTCAAATTGTGGGATTTTTATTGCCTACAACATACTATTTTTTAAAAAAATTTTTGGCGCGAAATTCAAATTGTTTTGAGCGTTTTAAATTTTTAAAATTGAATTAAAAAAAAACTAGGACTTACACAATATATATATATATATATATATATATATATATATTGTGTATTTTATGTCAAACTATGCCTGTGAATTTTTTCAGATTTTTAGAGGAGGGGGGAAAATGGTTACAAACGCGAAAAAACCGCTTTTTTCGTCGTTTTTCCGCATTTTTTACCTACTTTTGGGGCACAGAATTTCGTTGTAGATCCTCAGTTGCTTCAAAATTATATATATATATATATATATATATATATATATATATATATATATATATATATATATATATATATATTATCGAAATATTATTGAATCATTTTATGTAATATAAAGACCATATTGCGCCATTTTTCCCTTTAAAATCACGATTAAGACAAGATTAAGGCAAGTTTAAGACAAGATTAAGGCAAGATTAACACATTTTTAAGTTATTTTTTTTGTTTTGAGTAATTAGTCATACTTCATAATTCATCCAAATATATAATTTTATAGAAATTAGAACATTTCTGTTTATAAAAACATCATATAGAAAAAAGATTTTCTATATTTAATTGAATTAGCGTTAACTTGGTATTCAACAAATTAAATACACATGTAAGTGTGATTTTTACTTAATATTATTAATATAAAGTAAAAAAATATTTATATTATAAAGTAAAAATCACACTTACATGTGCATTTAATTTGTTAAAAGATTTTCGACTTAAAATTAAGTTAGATAAGGTTAGGATACAAAGAAGACCTTTTTAGATTTTCCGCCTCAATCATTAGCTGTAAACTGAAATTGAAATATATCTCATTATTTCGGAAATACATTGTGAACATGCAGAAGCATACGCATACGCAAGTGCCCTCTGCGATTTTTCCAGGCTTGGGACTGGCGTGATAGCACGGCCTTACTTGAAACATTTTTTCAAAAATATAAAAATTCTTTTTTATGAAAGATAAAGTTAAGTATTACTGCTCCTTCATTATCTTTGCAAGCATTTAATAATTTTATATAATAATACTATGCAATAAAAATACAATTATATAATTAGTAGAGCAAATCAAACATAAATGTTGAACCTGAAAGAAAAAACCTGTAAACATAAGACCATATGTAAGTATTATACATAATCTCGCAACTGCAAAAATAAATAATAATGATATAATTAATCTTCATCGCTATCTTCCTGGCTCAACACCCGCAGTTTCAAATATTTTTGTCAGTTTTTCAGCTGGTCTCAGTGTTTTTGATATATACTTTGCATGTGATAAATAATAAACTACAGCTGCTACATGCGAGCATGATCCAATTGTTCTTAAACCGTTCGCACATTCACAGCAGTATCTAAGAATACTTTTATAACCAATTGAATTCGGTTTATAATGAATGTAACAGTTATACGTTTTGCTGCTAATGTGTCGGAAGCGAACTTAATCTTAATTACATCTTTGGATTCTTTCAAATACTGTAAGCGAACTTCATTGTTTTCATCCAACATTTCTGCTAAATATGATATGGCCTGTTGCATTTGATAGGTGCCAGTGAAAAATATTTTCAAATCGTTTTCTGTAAGTTCAGGAAAATCTAAAACATCTTCGGAACCCAAACGAGAAAACAACGTTTTTTTCTTCTACTCCACCTATTACTCTGAGATTCTATAGCTAAAGTATTTTCATCAAGATTTTGAGTTTCAAAGCGGCTTGATATTTCTTCATTAGCAGAAATGGTCGACTCCAAACGATTTCCGAAGTGTTTGACTAGGAAACATGTAGCTTTGCAATAATGCTCAACATTTGGTATCAATCGATTATCAAGTTGGTGATGAAGTAACTTGAACTTTTGACCAATGATTCCATGAGTAGCTTCAACAACCCATCTAACAGCTGTAACACGTCGAGAATTTTTCTCTCCTCCCTTGAGCGACGACACGCACGCGGCCCGATAACGTTAATACACATATTAAGCAAAGTTACACAGCGCTTGGACAATAGCGACCCCTGAACGCACTCTCTCTCACAATTATACACATCATACATACGGCGCTGTTATATCATTGATTTGTTTATTGATTTTTTCATTAGTTTCATTTTAATGTATAGAAAAAAAACTGAAATTATTGATTTGTATCATAGATACAGCGTTTCAGAATCATTGATTAGGATTGTTTATGACATAGGACTGTTTATTATGCACCGAAGGGACTTTTGTCTTCATTTATGACATAGAACTGTCTATTCTGCACCGAACTGGATGCACTTAACGATCTTATATTTTTGTTTCTTACATTCCTCATCGTTACACATAAAAATAATCTTTTAAATTAGAAATTTCTATTGAATTTTTAGGTATTCAGTATTGCAATTGAATAATTTTAAAACATTGACATTTACAAAAAGTTTTTATATTATGTATTATTTGGTGGTTACTTGAAGTCATAGTGTTTTCAGTAATATAAAATAACCTAAAAAGTCTTATTTGCAACTTAATCTTGTCTTAAACTTGTCTTAATCGTGATTTTAAAGGGAAAAAAATGGCGCAATATGGTTTTTGTATTACATAAAATGATTCAATAGTATTTCGATAATATATACGAGGCATGTTTTTTTAAGTAAGTACCGTTTTGCGATTCCGCCGCCGCAGCGATACGGTCGGCGTTCCGCGCATGCGCGCTGGTAGCCTACATCTCATCTCTACGCACTGACGCCATTACAGTCTGATTCTTCATTGTATACGTTGTTTACTGAGTGTTTAAGATGCCTCCGACAATCGTGAGTCCCGCCGATTGTGAAGTACGGGCTGTTATACGATTTCTTAGTGCTAAAGGCGTAAAAACCGATCGATATTCATCGTGAGATCTGTGAAGTTTACGGACAAAACATTATGAGTGATGGAATGGTAAGGAAATGGGTGAGAGCATTTAAAGATGGCCGCACGAATGTGCATGATGAAGAACGGAGTGGGCGTCCTTCGGTCGTTAATGAAGATTTGGTGCAGAAAGTGGACGAAAAGGTGAGAGAAAACAGACGCTTTACAATTTCATCATTGTGCGACTGCTTTCCTCAATATTCTCGTAGTGTTTTGTATCGCATTGTGACCGAGAACTTGAATTACCGGAAATTGTGTTCACGTTGGGTTCCAAAAATGTTGACGGATTTGCACAAAACCCAACGTTTAGGCAGTGCATTGACTTTCCTTGAGCGGTACCACAATGAAGGTGAACATTTTTTAGACCAAATTGTTACTGGTGACGAAACATGGGTGGCCTACGTCACACCAGAATCGAAACAACAATCCATGGAATGGCGACATTCATCATCACCCAAAAAGTGAAGTTTAAGCAAACAATTTCTGCCCGCAAAATCATGTGCACAGTTTTTTGGGACAGAGAAGAAGTATTGCTAGTGGAGTTTCTGCCTCGTAATGAGACAATCAATGCAGCGTCTTATTGTGAGACATTGAACAACCTGCGTCGTGGAATCCAGAACAAAAGACGTGGCAAGTTGAGTAAGGGTATCGTTTTGCTGCATGACAATGCCCGTCCACATGTGGCTAATCGGACCAAAGATCTCATCAAATCTTTTAAATGGGAAACTCTAGATCATCCTCCATACAGCCCTGATCTGGCGCCCAGCGACTACCATTTGTTCCTGCACTTGAAGAAGCACCTGGGTGGTCAGCGTCTTCAAGACGATAACGAAGTCAAAACATTTGTGATACAGTGGTTAACAAGTCAGGCGGCAGAATTTTATGAGGAGGGTATTCAAAAACTGGTGTCACGTTATGACAAGTGCCTCAATATTCACGGAAATTATGTAGAAAAGTAGATTAAGGTACAGGCTTTCATGTAAAAATAAAATTATAGCGATATCTTTGCACGTCTTTTTTTAATTCCAAAACGGTACTTACTTAAAAAACATGCCTCGTATATATATATATATATATATATATATATATATATATATATATATATATATATATATATATATATTAATTTTAAAAATTTAAAACGCTCATAACAATTTGAATTTCGCGCCAAAATTTTTTTTAAAAAAATAGCATGTTTTAGGCAATAAAAAGCCTACAATTTGAAAAAAGAGGTTTCTACGATGACTAGAACCGGAGATATCGCCAAAAAAAAACGAAAATCACGTTTTATAGATTTTTGAGGTTATGGGAAGGTCTAGAGGGCTGAAAATTTCAGGAAAGTCATATATTTTTTTTATGTTCTACATGAGGATATTTTTTGTTTTACAAAAGCGTTGGGGGCATTTTTCACCATCTTAACCGCCCAGACCCTTTGGCACAAATATAGGAATTGATGGCTCAATCAGAGTCGTGTAGTTTTGAAAGTAAAATTTTGACTTAAGGGGTTAGTTTTGGGGGTGAAACTGGAAGTAAAAAATTTTTTTTTACTAGACCGTCAAGTACGGTGACAAATGAAAGCTTGTGAAAACACGAGTTTAAGAATATATAGGACGTAATACTTCCGCAAACTTTTCTTTGTATTATTTTTAAAAAATGACCAAAAATCGCTGTCCCCCTACCCTATTTCGAATAGTATTGATCAAAAAATTTTGAAAATATTCTTTTTATAAAGTGTAGATTGAGTGAAAATTATCACGAGTTGATAATTTATCTAGTATAAAAAAAATTTAAGTGCCTTGACAATATGGTGGGAGCTATTTTTAATATACTTTTTAGTACATTACTGATACTTAGTCGCGCGTCACTCCTGTACCGAGACAAAATAGTTATATTTTATTTATGTAGAATTAAACAAATATTTATGAAGTAAATATTTGTTTTACACTTTTATTACTGGACGCTAGATTGAGCTAGATTGGGAGCGAAGATGCTATGAGTATTGATTGTGAAAATACATATTGGAACTTAACATATATACGTCAGGTACCTAATTAACTTAGCCTAAGTAAGGATTTTATTTTATTTTAAAGCCCCCCACCGCACGGAACACTATTTGCGTAAGTCCGACTTGCAATTGGCCGGTTTTTTTTTATAATAGAACGAAGTCTGACATCCAGTCTACAACTTCAAATAATGGGGGTCAATAAACAATTAGTATTGAGAGCAGCGATACAGATCATGAAAGTGAAAAATAAATAATTATATTATGTAATCAGTCACCTAATACTTATTTTTATATCTAAATTAGTGGTTGTTGTATGTATATTGTTTACTGTGACATCAGTTACAATATTATCTTGTGGAGATCAGAAAACCATTTACAGAGAATATGTATTAACCAAAAAGAATAATTAGATTGGTTTTCAATTTAAAATGTCGAGAAACTTGTAAGGCAAACTTTATCACGCATGCGACTTTGTCACTGCTCTGATTGAATATGTATAAATTATTAATATACATTAAAATAACTTTCATATTGTTAATATATGTATATAGTCATTAATATTTGACTCATAATAAATATAATTTTAAAAAGTAGCGACAAACTGAATCTGTTACTTACTATATTAATCTTGTTTTAAAGAATATGTAAAAGTGACTTTAGAAAATGGTCTCACAAAAGAATACACATTTTTTTGTTCATATTCATAAAACTGCTAATTTTTTTAAAGCTCACCTATTTATCAGTTTTTGTACCCTATACAGTTTCGAATATATATATATATATATATATATATATATATATATATATATATATATATATATATATATATATATATATATATATGTATATGTAAATATATATATATATATATATATATATATATATATATATATATATATACATACATATATATAACATATATATATATATATATATATATATATATATATATATATATATATATATATATATATATATATATATATACATAGAAAAAGAAAGCGTAGAATTCGGACTTGAACTGAATATAAATAAAACCAAAGTTACGATTGTCGATAGGCAAAATAACAACAGACCAGATGTCAGACAAATTGACCACCTTGAAGTTGCTAGTGAGTATGTGGGGGACTTGGGATACCTAATTGGTAATAACGATACAGTAGAGGGGAGATCCGCTGAAGGTGTGTATCTTATAAAAGTTGCTGTGCAAAAGCTCAAGAAAATCTGGCAAGACAACCACATATCCACCAAGGCTGGTAGATTGTCTTGTCTTTCCTATTCTCACATATGGCTGTGAGTCCTGAACATTGAGAAAGTCGGAAATAAAGAAACTCGATGCGAAGAATGCTTAGGATCTCGTGGAGCGCACGACGAATTAATAAATCAGTTATGTCCAGCAACGTATTTCAAGTTTTATCCAAACAAAAATTCTTAAATTTTTCGGCCATATCATAAGAAAAGATCAGGAATGATGAAAAACTCATCCTTCAAGGAAAAGTTCCAGGTAGAAGACTTTGAGAACGCTCTGCGTCCCACTGGGTGGACCAAGTTATCTATCTCACTAATAAACCACTTCACACACTGGTCCACGAAGCGCAGGATAGATAAATGTGGAGAAGAACATTCCACAACGCAACAAAATGACCACTACATTCCCTGGAGGGAATGTAGTGGTCATCATATATATATATATATATATATATATATATATATATATATATATATATATATATATATATATATTCTATCCATCAAGAGAGGCGTTTCGTCGTATCATGGCTCATAAGTCGAGCTAGGAACGACAAATGAGAGAACAAAACTTCAAATACTTATTCCCATACTGGCGTAACATCGTTTTAAGATACAAAAAAATTTTGCCAAAAATAAAAACAGACCTGTCCTCAATCGGAGACCGTCTCCAGCCACAGCCCGACAAAGAAATGGTCAGCATTTTGCCAACATTCACTGAAGGCAGCTCAATTCGATCCACCCCATGCAATATATAGATCAATATTAAAAAACACCAAAAATCAACAAAGTTCATATTTCAGCAATCTACAAACTGTTCTCTCATTTGTCAATCCACCTCCAGATGCGTTTCGCCGCATTACGGATCCCAAGTCTACAAAACTTCTAGTACTGTAAGAAGTGCAGGTCATGCAGTTTTGCAATTCGAGACGTGTGTGAAGGCGCATTATTGTGATCTTTTTGGCGATATATGGGCTTTTCACCTGAACAGCAACCTTCAGTTAGTCTAGTAGTAAAGCATAATACTCCCCGGTGATGGTTCTATATTTCTCGAGGTAGTCTATAAGCACAACACCATGAGAATCCTAAAAAACCGTAGCCGTGACTTTTCCGGGAGATAGAACCGTTTTTGCTTTCTTGGGCCCAGTTTCACTTACTTCCACCACCTGTTTCGACGTCGAAGAAATTCATTACAATTATATTTAAACAAGCCTAAACGCTCTTGGGAAATGTTGAGTTGCATGCATTTTGGGTCGATTGTTAACAAACGCGGCACCCATCGAGAGGAAAGCTTTCTCATACCCAAAACATCGTGTAAAAGGTCGTGGACACTGCCTATTGAGATTTTTACAATATCAGCCAACTCGTTGGTAGAGGTTTTCGGACGTACTGAGCGTTTATCCTCTTGAATGGATGTACTACTACGTTAAAATTCAGCAGCCCACTTTTTAATCGTCAAAAACGAAAGGGAGGAACTATTTAATGTGACATTTAACTTTTTGGATGTCCGCAGGAGTTAAACCTTTCAAAATGAAGCATTTTATAACAGCTCGTACTTCAATTTTATTAATTTTTTAGACAATGGTTAACTTGGTACACGATCGCTACAAAAGGGCAACTAAAAACACGCGTTTGAAACTTCACAGTACGCCATCTTGTAGAGAACACTTGACAAATGTAATATTTTGACTATCTTGACTTCATTAGATTAGAATTTAAATAATATTGCGAAAGCCAGTGGACCAGTGAATATTTTAAATTTTAGAAATCTGACAACAGTTACATTGAATCAAATCGTAACTCATCGTTTCCAGTCGCCTTTCCTCGAGTCCACTATTAAGGTTGAATCGCGTTTAGATGTAAACATCTGGACCCGTAGTTGAAAAGCTGTTCTAAAACGCAAAATTTAAATTTTTTAAAAAATATTGCACAGGCTTCAAAAAAGTGATAAAAAAACACAACATACACGTAATATTTTCTCTGAATCTTGAATAGTGAAGACCTACATACCTGCTTATAAAAGAAAATATAATTGGCAGAAGAAATCTTCACTGTTACAAATCTAAACGGAAAATGTAAAAAATCTAAGCAAAATGCAATTAATACTTAATAAACCAAATAGATTACGAAAAAGACACAACAAAGCAAATTTTTATGTCGGCGCAAATCTCGTTTGCCTATATTTTTTTTTAAATTTATTTATAATTTCAGACGAACTTAATTGTCTGAAAATTTAATATTAATCTTGTAAATATCTGTATATAATGGTTTATTTGTGTTAAAGTTAAGTCGAACAGATCATACTTCAATTTTATTTACTTTTTAGAAAACGGTAAAACTTGTTTGTTTACACGATCGCTACAAAAAGGCAACTAAACACACGTGTTTGAAACTTCGCAGTATGTCATCTAGTAGATAACATTTAACAAATACCCTAATTTGGCCATCTTGACTCCATATCCGTGTCGGGCTGAAACCTTTAGAACGACCCTCGTAATTCAATCTATGGCAGGGGTGCTCAAACGGTCGATCGCGAGCGACAAGTCGATCGCGAGCGCTTTTTGAGTCGATCTCGAGAAAAAAGTTCCGATATAGAACTATTCACAGATTTTGTTTTAGGTAACTAAAACAAAATGTAATGAATAAACTACTAAAATTTATTCGATCCACAATTAGGCCAGAATAACCACCTCATCACTTTCTTTTATCGTAATAACCCCCTGCTAGCGGCAATAGGCGGCTTTATCGAAGGAACGCGCGGTACTTGTCAAAGAAAAGCCGCATTTTTGATTCCCGCCGATTTTTCTAGAAACTTCGGGTGGCGTGTTTGACGGGAATATTCGAGACTTCGTTCGCGCCGATATAAATGTTGCGCCTGCAAGAATAGGAGTCAGTCTGAGTTGTAATTTGAAGGCAATACATCGATACAAAGTTTATTAATAAATAGTCCAAAATGAGTGCGGCGAAGAAAAGTAAAACTTATCATTTTAATAACTATTGGGAGGAAGAATTTTTCTTTTGTATGGTAAAGGATAAGTGCATTTGTCTCATTTGCCGTGCGTCAGTTGCAATACCTAAGCGTGGGAACTTAGAGAGGCATCATAAAACGGTTCATAAAAACTATGAAAAGGATTTTCCGTCACAGAGTGAATTAAGAAAACGAAAAGTACGTGATTTGATAACTTGTTTGAAAAAAGAACAAACCTTGTTCACAAGACCAGCCAAACAATCAAAAGCTGCAACGATCGCGTCATTTAAAATATCTCATATATTGGCGAAACACAAGAAACCATTTGATGATGGATTGGTTGTGAAGGAAGCATTTATTGAAGCGGGTGAGACTTTATTTGGAGATTTTAAAAATAAAACAGAGATTATGTCTGCTAATAGCGAACTTCAGTTATCTCGTCCGACTGTCACAAGGCGTGTTGAAGTCATGAGTCAAGACATAAACTAAAACATGATATCATGGAATGTACATACTTTTCTTTACGGTTCGACGAATCCACCGATATGACAGACACTGCCCATCTGTGTATTTTTATTCGAATGATATTCAATGACATGTCGGCTAAGGAAGAGTTTTTGACAATGATTCCTCTGAAAGGAAAGACCCGTGGCGAAGATATATATGACGTTTTCTTCAATTCTGTAACAAACTACAAGCTACCAACATATAAACTAGTGTGCATTACAACCGATGAAGCACCAGCAATGACTGGAAACAAAAACGGTTTTGTGGCATTGTGTCGAGCTAATGATGATTTCCTTTCATTGCATTATACATCAACAAGTTTTATGTTCAAAAGTTCTAAACATGGAGGAGATTATGGGCATAGCAATAAAAATTGTGAATTCTATCCGTGCACGTAGCTTGCAACGACGGCTCTTTAAATTGCAGTTGGAAGATAGTGAGTCAGCTGAACACACTGATTTAGTTCTTCACACGGACGTCAGGTGGTTGAGTCGAGGAAAATTCCTAGAAAAGTTTCAAGAATTATTGCCCGAAATAACAGCTTTTCTGGACGAAAGAGGTGATGACACTCAGATGGTGAAAAACGGAAAATGGCTGACTGATTTGGCATTTTTGATAGACATTACAATGCATTTAAACACCATTAATTTGGAGCTTCAAGGTAAAGGAAAAACTATTATTGAGATGATTAGCGCAATAAACGCATTCAAAAGTAAATTGTAACTTACGATAGATCAACTGAAAAGAAAGGATCTGAAAAATTTTCCGTCTTTGAAAGCAAGGATTCCTCAGTTGAATTATGATATTTATGAGGCAGAATTATCAAATATTTTGGGCCAATTCGAAATAAGTTTTAATTATTTCAGTAAATTGGCAAATATCGCATCATTTATGAGTTATCCTTTTTCGTGTAAAAACATTGAGGAATTAGCTGCTGAAATAACAAGACAGTTTAACATGGACTCATGTTCTGTTGAAAATGAGTTAGTGCAGATTATATCAGATATACATCTCAAAGCCACAGCATCTGATACAAAATTCTGGTGTTTTATATCTGAAGATAAATATCCGAATCTAAGGCAGATCGCCCTTCAACTGACGGCAATGTTTGAGTGCTTGGTTACTTGTGCGAGTCTGCATTTTCTGAAATGAAGATAATTAAGTCAAAATATCGCAATCGACTAACTGACGAACATATGTCATCATGCTTGCGATTAGCACTCGGTAATTACGTACCATCTTATGAAAAGTATGCTGAGGACATGCAGTGCCACGCTTCAACATCCAAAGTCACTCTTTAGTTAGGTTTAGACACTAGAACTCGTTTTGTTTGTAAAAAAACCAATAAACTCGCAATTTTGAATAATTATGAGTTTTTTCATTGACATTTTAGAGCAGACCTACACTTACCTTGACTAAAAAATGCATATTGTGCGGAAAATCTATGCCACGATTCACCCTCCCTAGATGACAATCCTGCATCACACTTACTTGCAGCCTCTCAGAGTCGATCGATCGTAGTCTAACAATATTGAGGTAGATCGCCAGCAGTTCAAGTTTGAGCACCCCTGATCTATGGTCTAATACAATTTTAGTACTTGTTCCTTCTTTTTCGTAATTTGTCGAATTTCTATAATTAATACTTTTACAGTAACTGGATTAAACTTTTTTTTACTTGAAATGCAATATCAGTCCGCAATTTTTTTACAAGCGTAGCAATATGGCAGTATCAAGAATAATTTAAATTTGCAAGTCATCGTTTTCATATTTCCTTGTGGGTTTTCGTTATTACGTTTTTATCAAATAAAATCAAAACCGATACCTATATATACGTGTTCGCAAGTACTTTTTTTATTATTAGCGTAAACTAGGGTAAAAGTTTCATTTCAAACTGGTAATTTAAGAGGTGCATGCGTGAAGCTGTAACAAATCTATTTGTTTCAGTGCACTGGGCAGCCATTGTCTGGTTTAAATTGTCCTGCCCCGTATTGCTATATCCGAGAAAAACCACAACTACTAGTCTTCGACGATAATAGAAATAAGCTTACATAAAAAAAATAATCATGTTACAATTTACCGTTCTTATCTATAGAGTTTAATTAAAAAGCCTTTTTTACCTGCAGTTGTACCTAATTAAATTGTAATTTGTGTCTAAAAAATATTTTTTTATTGGCACGCGCTGCAAAAAAATTCCTAAACCCCTACATAAGCAGTGCGTGTAAGGAAGTGTCGATTCACGTTGACCTTAAATAATTACAAGTTTTACTCAGTGGGAACCGTTGTCCCAGGCAACTTAGATGAAAGTGGAAGTAAGATACGAATAATTTGCACCACTGGCTGATCTACACCTAGTTTTGAAGGTGCACCTCTCTTCTGATGGGAACAGTTCAAGGCCACAAAGCGATAAGCGGTCCGTAGACGATCAATATTATGGTGGAATATGGATTGCACAATATTTTGACAACTGCCCATAGACGTTCAATATTTATTGCACAATAATTGGGTTTGTACAATATATAGAATCATATGGAGGCGATGTTGATGGTTGTGCAATATTTTGCGCAATCACCAGTACAGACTTACAATGTGCTTGGCAATATTGTCAGTCCCCGGCGATTTTGTGAAGTGAAGTCATGTTGAGTGACACTGAACTCTGTTGTTTAATTGCTGTGGGCGTTATTAGTGAGAAAAAAAGAAAAAGAAGACACGAAGGAAATGGGCCAAACAGTAGTTTATTGATAGGGAGAAGTACACCCACGAAAAATTACTCAATGAATTCAGAATGTGTGAACCAAATGATTTTTGCAACTTTTACGCATGGATGGTGAATTCTTCGACGAACTCCTTGCTTTGGTTATTTCTAAAATCGAGAAACAGGACACTGCCATGCGCGATGCTATTCCTGCAAGTCAACGTTTCTCTATAACCTTACGGTATCTCGCAACCGGGAATACTTTTGAAGACATGAAGTTTTTAATTGCTGTTTCACCTCAGTCAATAGGTTGCATTGTTATGGAAACTTGCACTGCTCTGATCAATGCCTTAAGGAATACATAATGGTAAGCACTTTATTTGACAAAATTTATTTATTTTGACATTGATATACGAGTATTTGACATTTATATTAACAATTTATTGAAGCAATTTATTTGACAATTTATTTGGCATGAATTTGGAAAATAACTGGAAAATAACGTCATTATTGAAAAGTAGCAAAATAGGTGCTTGTCTTTTGCGAAGGGAATTCTGTCGTGGAATTATACTGACCGTATTGAGGGATATTGAGAGGGATTGTAGGGAGGGACTGAACACTGTATGGGGTGGACGCACGTGTGGCGTTAATTTCCACCGAACTACGATGTAAGGTCCCCATTTGTCCCTCGAATATAATATCATTGATGGCCTTCTTTGCAAACAACTGCCGTTGCGAATCCATTTTTCGGAGTTCGATAGCCCAAGCTGCAGCTATTTTATCGTAGTCATCTGTGTGGTTGCTCAAGGCACTTGTAAGCCAGTTTCACCAACTCCTCATGCGGATCTCCTTTTTTGTCCTTTTTCTTAGGAGGTCCATTTTGAGCCTGGAAAAAATGACAACCATGAAATTTTCCGTCGCCTTGAAATATTTTTATTTTCTGTTTTGCAGATACCAAAGTCAGAAGAAGAATGGAAAGAAATTGTGCGAGATTGATGGGAAACATATTGCAATAAAGAAACCCTACAAATCAGGAGCACTTTACTTCAACTATAAAAAATTCTTCAGTATTGTGATGATGACAGTAGCAAATGCGAATAATGAGTTCATCGTGGTTAATGTGGGTATCAATGGACGAATATCAGACGGCGGTGTACTTAGTTATACGAAGTTCGGGAAAGCACTTTCACATAATACCATTGGGATTCTGGAACCTGCACAACTGCCGAATAGTCAGAAACTATTGCCATTCGTTTTCTTGGGCGATGATGCTTTTGCAATGACAGAAAATTTAATGAAAGCCTACCCGCAAGCAGAATTAAATTTGGAGAGAAAAATTCTCAACTATCGATTAAGTCGTACACGTCGTGTGGTCAAAGATACCTTTGGTATTTTGGTCAGCAGATTTGGTGTACTACAGAATACTATAATTGTCTCCAGAAAAGGCTCGAACAATTGTCGTGGCGTGTTGTTATTTACACAACTTTTTACGAAAACGCCAACCGCGAGCTTACGTTACTAGGAATTATGTTGATAGTGAGGATTTGCAGGTCGGCGTTGTCACAAGCGGAACATGGAGGGATATTGTCAATGAGGCAACACCGTTTCAGCCAACTAACTTCAGAAATGCTTCAACAAGTGCTAAGGTGGCTAGAGATACCTATTGTAATTTCTTCAACAATGAAGGCCAGAGTACATGGCAATGGAAGATAGTAGACGCAACTACCTCTACCAACAATTAAAAATTATATTTTTAAAAAACTGAAATGAAATAGTAAAAATGTAAAGTGAAAAAGTTGTGTCACCATAATTAAGTTGTAATTGCAGTAAAAATGATTTAGCATAAATGATGAACATGAAATAATTAGTTAAAGAAATAGAAATAAATAATAAAAAAATATACGATAATCTATCTATACTCGTATAATAATTGCTGTAATATGTATGTATGTATATACGTATGTGTGTATCTTGTGAATATAATAAACTACTTACTGCGCCTTCGCCGGTTTCAATTGCGCCACTATCCATGCTCAGAGTCGTTGATCCAGGGTCCTCAGCTAGGTTTATCGTGCTGATTGACGCGGTTGGTGTTTCTTGAGATTGAAGAAACCTCATTTCTTCAAAGTACCATAGTGAAGGTTCAACATCCTCTGCACCTGCACCACCCTTTTCAGCATCACGAATTCGCTTGAGTTCTTTCCGGCAGTTTGTCCGCAAAGAATTTACTTTTTTAACAACATTTTGCTTCTCGGCATCCGGGTATTTTTCGCAATATTTCTCTACCAGCACGTCATATTGCTCACCTCTTTTAACACTATTAGTATAATCTTTGCATTTAACATCCCATAGAGCCGGAAGTCCATGGTAAACTTCGATAAATTCCAAAATGAACTGTTTATCCAATTTTTTATCCGCCACCACGACCCATTGGCTACCAGCTGTTGATATCAAAGACGGCACAGTATTTTCCAGGTTGCGCAATATATTTCAACAAATTTTGATTTCGTATAATCTATTGCACAACCTTTCAATACTGTCTACACACGTTCAATTATATTGCACAAACCCAATTATTGCGCAATAATATTGATCGTCTATGGGCCGCTATAGAGGAATTGCTCAGAGAGTTGCTAACAATTAATATTTAATACACAAAATAGAATACCCAAAACACAGAACATAAAGCAAATTTTGAATTAGGCGCATATCTCGTTTGCCTGCTTTTTTCTATTTATTTATAATTTCAAACGAACTTATTTGTTTGCAAATGTAGTATTAATCTTGTAAAAATCTGTACAGGGTGATCATTTTTAGACGCTCGGCCTCGATTTATGGAAAATTGGTGGATATATTTTTTTTAATGTAGAATAGTATAGAGCATGTTAAGGAGTATACGTATTTGACATTTGGAAATGAAAATGACGCTGGGCGCCGCGACGCCAAACAACTTTTTTTTTCCAACGACATACTATTTATAAAACGACATTGGAAACATTGGAAACCCCTAACTTTTTTCAACATTTTATCCCTAAACTCTTTTTTTCCAATTTGTTTTGCAAAAAATCTTCCAAAATATTATTTTTTGGTCAGCGCGGTTGCCACGGAACGTATGCTACGTTTGGAGGTTTTCAAACTATTTATCTAGTAGGCGGCTGTAATACTTTAATCTGCCAGCTCTTGTTTGCACTCATATTCAATTCAATAGAGTTAAACTAAGTGTGTTAATGTTAATAGGTTTCGGCTGAAGTGTCCTATGCTGAAAAAGTAGATATGATTCTTATTTATGGAGAAGCAAGAAGAAATTCGCGAGTAGCCGTTAGACTGTATCGAAAACATTCCCCCAACAAGTATATCCCGGATCACACTTTATTTTGTCGATTAGAACGAAATTTGAGGAGCAATATGGATGCATTTTCTGGGCAGAAAGGTATTTCTAAACGAAAAACTGTTTTAACATATGAAAAGGGAGCCGAAATTATGTAATATTTACTGGGCTGACGAAAACCCATACAACGTAAATCAAATTCAGAATTAAAGCCATTATGGCGTTATTGTATGGTGTGGGGTAATTGAGAGACATTTGGTTGAAGGGTTGAGGGAACACTCACTGGAAATAGATACCTTAATTTCTTAGTTAATACTCTACCAGTTTTATTTTAGAAAATGTTCCCCTTATTTGAAGAAAACATATATCAATGCGACGGAGCACGACTCAACTGCTGCTGTTAGAGAGTATTTGAATGAACGGTTTCAATGAAGATGGATAGGAATTCGCAGCTTTGTTATTGAATGGACACCTAAGTCACCAGACCTTTTCTTGTGGGAGACCCTTAAAGATATTGTATAGAAAACTGCGAAAAATGATATTGAGCACTAAAAGGCAAATATATCAGATGCGTGCAAGTGTATATATAGAGACATTATTTATAAAGCCACTCATTAAGCGTTAATGAAAAGAATGCAAAAATGCATGACAGAAGAAGGAAAACATATAGAAAGTTTCTTTTGATGTTTTTTTTTTTATTTTTCAAACAATTAATTTTATAAATATGTAATAAATTATGTAATCTTAAAAGTTACATA
The DNA here is from genome assembly GCA_019049505.1 of Pachyrhynchus sulphureomaculatus. Taxonomy (NCBI): domain Eukaryota; kingdom Metazoa; phylum Arthropoda; class Insecta; order Coleoptera; family Curculionidae; genus Pachyrhynchus; species Pachyrhynchus sulphureomaculatus. The sequence goes on from CM032448.1 coordinate 96,356,803, forward strand.
GTTTTTTTTTTGTGGTTTTAATAAAAATAATATATTCTTGTTTTTTATCGTTCAAAGATATTTTATTAAAGGAAAAACCTGAACAATATAGTAGCTAATATTATTATACCATAATTACTCTTAGTTTAAAGTATGACAGCTGCCTACTAGATAAATTGTATGAAAGACGCCAAACGTGGCATATGATCCATGGCAACCGCGCTGACCAAAAATTAATCTTTTAGAGGGTTTTTCCTGCATAACTTTTTTGCAAAACAAATTAGAAAAATGTATGTAGTTGGAAAAAATAGTTCTTTGGCATCGCGGCGCCCAGCGTCGTTTTCACTTCCAAATGTCAAGTACGTCAGTATACTCCTTGACATGCACTATACCATTTTACATTAAAAAAATAAATAAATCTCCAACAATTTTTCCATAAATCGGGACCGGATGTCTAAAAATGATCACCCTGTATTTAACGGTTTATTCGTGTTAAAGTTAGATTTTGAAAAAGTCACACATTTTGTGTTACGTACGCTCCTAATTTTTGTGAATAGATACGTTTTTTGTCATTAATTTTTATTTGATAAAGTCAGGAGGTAGCTAAAAAAGGGTAGATCTCTGATAAGGAGTGCTACAAGGTGGTGTGATATACTATGCCAGAGTTAGTGCTGTTTACGTGGGGTATAAATAACATTCAATATAATAACAAAGAGCGAGGAAAGGCTCAATATATTGTTTGCTTACATACGTTTGGATAGGGGCATTTTTTAAGTGCCTATATTTTCATATTCTACATAGCAAGGAAATTCTTTCAGTGCCAGCAGCCATAGATTTGAATTCAGCGACCTCAAAAACATGGGTTTATAAGATTATTTCAAGTTTTTCAATAGTTGATGGTGATTTGACAGCTTTAAGACAGCTGTTAACTGTCAAAATCGTCAATTTGATATCAGATTTAAGTTCAGCGACCTGAAAAGCATATATACGGATATTACTGTTATTAAAATATGCTTAAAAAAATGTGTGAATCAAGGGATTAAAAAGAACGGTATTTACTGATTTTAGAGTTTCAGCCTATATTAGTTTATAGGCGATATACTACACGCAACCAAAAAAATTCGTCAAAGTGGTAGTGACTCAGTATTCCAGATTCTTTTGCAAGTATTTTTTTTTTAAAAAAACTTTGATAGCTCAAAAATTGACTCCCAGAGGGATTTTTGATGGTTTTCGCCACACTGTGCGACATTTTATTCCATGTGTTCGTCTTTCTGATGCGATAGCTGTGTTTTTTGTACCCCTGAACTCGCCTATTTGCGTCTCATGCGCAAAAATACAAGCTAAATGACTTTTAATTGTACATGCTCGTTTAGCTAAAAACCGAAAGTGTTAATAAATCATTAATCTACTGTTATAAACAAGTCCTATTTTAAGCCAAATGACGGTAGTAATCTTACAGTCGGCTTGTCACCTTATGTACTTAAAAAATGTATGTAATAAAATGTGAAACGCGCTTTAATAATAGTTTTAGCGCCAGACCAACAAACCGGCAGACTTTTTCCCTAACTGTCTACTTTCTCACAGACCTTATATGTTATTATAACGTAATTGGAAGCACACAAATGATACTTAGACGCCAATTTTTATAAAATGTGACTGTTAAGTATGGATTATGGTTACGAATGTTCGTAGCGTCATTTGGTTTTGGAATTAAGGCGTAATGCTCGGTAATTTGTGTTATAGGTGAGAGAAATGATGAGGTTAATGTCTACTGCTTAGCGCATTTTAAACATTAGTAAGTTTTTGCAAGTTGGGAGTTTTAATAAATTGTTTCGGATGATTTTCAGAGTAAGTCCTTAATTTTTATTTTTCTTTATTGCCCATTTAAATATTGAAAAAAAAAACTGTGTTGTCTATTTTCAAAATATTTTCATAGCATTAAAAGTTTCAGGAAGAATTAAAATTTGTGGTTTTTCTAGAATATCTTATTTAGTAAGTAATTTCGTTTCTTTTTAATTTCTGTTCCTAAATAAGGATTTTGGAACCAATCGTGCAGAAACTTTTTTCATTTTTAAATATTTCTGCACAATCATGGAAATTGTAACTTCGGATACTCCAACTTGTTTAGCATCCAAAGAGGATTAAAATGACATATTTTGCGGCCGCTAAATATATTAAGAAGTCGGTATCGTTTGTGAAGAAGTGGGTAAATCGTTTTAACGAGACGAAAAAGTCAGCGACTTGCTACAACGTGGTTCGGTACGCAAAGTCACCCGAAAGTCGAAAAACGAATCGTGTCTTTGTTTTCACAAGAATCGAAATTAAGGTTGCGTTAAGGAGCGGCAAAAGTACGAAAACTGGGTTTGAATGTGTCCAATGAGACCATTCGACAACATTTTCGTACGCATGATGTCAAATTCCGAAGCACGTTGAGGAAATCTTTGCTGGGCGAAAATCACGCCGCGAAACGGCTCGCTTGGGCCCACGACAAGATACTAGAGTGGCCTTCACAATCGCCGGAAGCCAACCCTTGGTCTCTTCTAAAGAGAAAGCTCAGAGGAAAGACTCTGAGGACTTTGACTCAGTTGTATCGCGAGATTCGAAAAATTTGGAGATCATTGCAGAAAATTTCGTCGACAGCATGTGTTCAGTAAGAACGGTTACGTTCTTACTTAACACACTGTACTAGTAATTTCAAGATCCATTGCATAGCCAAGCAGGACCAGTGGGAGCATATTTTTTGTTATTTTATGTTATTCTAAGACTTTTTGTATTGGCAGCATATATTGTACATTTAATTTTACCAGATGATAAATTGTTTCTTTTTATTGTGTCTGAAAAATATTACGTAGTAAACTTATTATACGTATTCGGCTGATTCTGACTTGATACATCTGTATGTACTTAAAAGATTTTAAACTTAGGTAAAGTTTTTTATAGTTTTAGCTTCAATTACCATTTGTATTATAAATTATATAACGTAGATTCTCCTTTACGTACAAGTGATTACCCTTGAACGTGTTGCTTTAGAGGACTGAAATGCGAGGATAGTCTTTTAATTTTTTACAAACGACCACTAGATGGCGTTATTGAGATGTGACATTACCATTGTTGTAGAATTGGACATTTGTTATTGTTAAACCAGTGGCAGCTTAGAAATTGAGTTGAGTTTGTTTACAGTGAGCGTTTTGTCACCAAATGGAAATTTTAGGTGAAGGTTTTCGCTGCATAAGTTTTTACGATTTTAGTAAAGGCCTAACTCAACAACAATGCCCGAAATTGCTTCTTTTAACTTTTGGTAATAAATTATCATCAGAAAAAACTGTTTACAACTGATTTGTAAAATTTCATCATGGTTGTGCTTCCGTCAGCGATGAGTTTCGTGAAGGTCGACCAAAACCGGTTGTTGTTCCAAAAAACATCGATGCTGTGAGCAACATGATTGAAGAGGACCGGCATGTGACTTACCGTGAGGAAAAGGCATCCTTAGACATGTCGAAGACTGCCGTTCATTCGATTTTGCATGAAAATTTAGCTGTGGCAAAGATTTGTTCCTAACGGATTCTGCATAATTTGACCGACCGAGGAAACGCTCAAAAAATTCGACCGAGGACATGCAAAATTCGTATCCAACATCGTAAAAGGACACGAAACTTGAATATATTTGTACGAACCGGAAACTAAGCAACAGTTTGGGTTGTACCGAACATGTTATAATGTTTGCTCTTTCTTTTATATTTTAAATAAATGCTTTATTCATTAAATAAAAGCCCCTTATGTTTACCTTAATTTTTGAGAATGGATTGAGTGGATATTAATACTGAGAGAGAACAAAAATAAGATACAAGCTAGCCCGTTTTGTTTGAAGATACATGGAGATCGAGGTAATTTTTGTACGCCTTTTGAAAATAGTGTCTACAGTTGTTTAAAAACGTAGTTGTGCTGTTTTGGGCACCATCCATTTTAGAATAAAAAGAATCTAAGTTCAGCTCAAAAAAATGAAAAAAATACTGAAGACTATTTAGTTGTTGTTAGAAAATTAAATAAAGTACAACTTATACGTCCTGTAAGATAGAAGGGGAGGTCAGTGAAACACTACGTTAATTCAAAGAAAAGTATATTAACAAAATAAAAAATTCTTACATGTATCACACCCTTAAGATTAAGTAGACTAAATAAATAACGTTTTATGCTATGAGATGGAACAAATTCACGGATAGTCTTTAACTTAGAATGATGAAGGGATTATAGTTTCTCGTATTACTTAGTTTTGAGAATGAAAAATTGGCTTTAAAAAGGCACGATATAGAAAGATTCACTTCCTGTGAAACCGACTTCGGGATAACACGTGTTACGTTGTCGTTGGGAACACACCTTGTAGAAAGGAAGTAAGATATTTAAACTAGTGTACTAATGGCTTACTGCTTGGCTTCTCCCCGTAGCTTTTCTATCAACTACCTGGCCTCTCCTGTGAGTTTATCATCAAAATATTGCCTCACACACTACCTCCTTATTTTCATTTGGGTAACTAATCAACACAAAATGTTTTAGGATGGGTAGAATATTTCAGGACCGGCTCGATGATAAAAAAACACACTATATCATGGACGGCAAAAAGGATGCCTTTACTACTTGAAGGACGGAAAAAGCCACTACAGCATCCCTTAAAAATTGCCAATGGCTGTTTATATATCATCGTTATTCTTCCTTCGAAGTGAACTCTTCAAAATGTACTAGTTCACTTCAGGATCGCAGAATGAGACGGGAGTGTTAAACTCACGACTTGATAGGCAAGGACCGATGATGCTCGTCTTAATCATAATCCAGACACATTCAATGCAAATGAAATAAGTTCAGTCGATTACATGCGCCTACTACTGGTTGAGTTACACTGCTTAACCAAATATAAAAAAATGTAATAAGATATAAATTCACTGCTTAACTTAAATTAACAATTATGGCATGAATTACAGAAAAAAAAAACAGTTTTGTAACATGATCTTAAAATCTGGAAAAAAATGAATGTTACAATGTTGCAACCATTGCTTTAGAGGATCGAAGAACAGTTAATGCTGAACGGTATACAACAATTTGTTTGCCAAAAGTCATCGATGAAATCAGGAAAAACAACCGAAAACGTCGCATCATTCTTGATCACGACAGTGCCTGCTCTCACTCAGCACGTCAAACAATTAATTATTTGACGGAAAAGAAACATCGTATTAATGCCTCATTGCCCGTATTCACCTGATTTATCGCCTAACGACTTCTTTTTGTTTTCGAATGTCAAAAAGAAAATACGTGGACAGCTATTTTCAACACCTCAAGAAGCTGTTGAATCCTTCCAAAACTATGTTTTTGAGGTACCAACTTCAGAGTGGAAAAAATGTTTCGAGAATTGGTTCGAACGCAAGCAAAAGTGTAAAGGCGAACATTTTGGGAAACAATAAAACGATTTGTACCAATTTTTTTTTTTTATTTATTTTTGTAAAAACTTAAAAGATAGCCCTCGTATGAAGGTGTTAGTATGTTGCTAACTGAAGTAGGTTGACGGTATTTCCCATATTTCTTGTTGAGATCACTAACACTTAAGGGATAGTTTTAATATTAACAAAAGAAAGTAAGCCGAAATCGGTAGTCATTAATTTCAAATAGAGCATTGTCTATCCTCTCTCAACACCTCTTATGATGGAAATCAGCCAAAGTGGATGGCTGCTGTCTAGGCCCGGGTAATCCCCTATAATCGATGGTTAGGTAGATTTGCGCCGAGATAGACAACCGGGAATTAGAAGACAGTTAGCAAAGTGTCTGAAGGCGCAAATCCTTAGCCAGGTTTTTATCCTACTCATTTGGAACAGGCTAATCTACTATTATAAATGATGAGCGAAAGGGACAGCCTACTTTCAGGGCGACCCCAAAGTTGCATTTAGATCGATTGCTTTTGCCGATGCTTTTGAGTGATTGTTTCTACAGTCTAAAAATTAAGACCTTTCTTATTCGAAATCTAAGGGGCCAGATATTTTTCGTATATAATACAAGTACATCCGAAATGAGATGAGTTTATTTTTATTTTTTACTAGAAATGGTTTTTCGAAATTCAAATAAAACATTAAAATAATCTAATGCAGTTTCTAGGGATAACGTTCTGAATATAAAATAATTTATTTACCCTGTTATACTAAATTTAATAAAATTTATGCATTAGGAGCATTGTGTCACCAATGAAATAATTTATTTTTTCGCAATGACATGAAAGTGGAAGACAGTTTTTTACCATCATCAGTATTTTTTTGAAATTTAATCATTAATCAATTTATAGCATCTCCTCTACGTTCTGCCTATCATATGTAAATGGCGACTAAAATAATAAGTTAGATGAGAAATCACACGAAAGTGGAAGATAATTTGTTGTTTATCATTTCTTCAGTATTTTTTTTTTTAAATTTAATCATCAATCGATGCATAGCGTCTCCTATACGCTCTGCCTAACATAAAAAGCAACTAAAATAACAAGTTAGATACGAGATGACATGAAAGTGGAAAACAAATAGTTCTTTATCATTCTCTCAGCATTTTTTTAAAATTTAATCATGAATTTATGCTTAGTGTCTCCTGTACGTTCTGCCTATCATAAAAGGCGACTAAAATAACAACTTAGATGCGAAATGACTTGAAAGTGGAAGACAAATAGTTGTTTTTCATCCCCTCAACATTCTTATAAAATTTAATCATCCATCGGTGCACAGCGTCCTCTGTACGTTCTTCTTATAGATGCCCAGATCCCACCAGGTATCGCACGGTGTGATAACATCGCATCGGCTTCGGCTGCGTAAAGTTGCTTAACGTTTCGTGGCTATGTCGATGTCTCCAAATTCACCATTGGAAAAATGGCATGACAAAATCACCAGGGTCAAAAAATTCTAGAGGTAAAATAGTCCCCCGACTATAGATCATCGAGTGGGGGTTGATTAGGGGGCGTCAACATGCTAAAATAGCAATTTTGAAATAGATTTTTGTAAAATATGAGGCTTAAACGCGAAGATAAATTCAGTGCACCAACAACTGCAATCAAATAAGCATCATGTACTCGCTTATAACAGTTAAATGAGGAAGCCTGACTTCAATTTCGCCTTTTGTAATATTACCTTGTAAATTACAATAAAGACATTATTATTATTATTGTTTTTTGTTTTTCTTTCTCACATTTGGTCAATGTGGTTCCATGGTTGGCTGAGGGGCGCAAACCAAGTCAGCACAAACGCATTACCATTGTGTATTAAGGAATGACCTGACAATGTTACATGTTTTCAAAATCACTGACTTCTGAATGTTTTTGTCTATGTTTGTGTGTTGAGTACTAATTGTACTAAGTGTGATGTGAATGTTCTTGGTGTAAGGCCTGTGGCTAATATAATGAGGGGGACAATGATGACTTTTTCTTGTTTCCATAGCCTTTTTATTTCCGTTGCAAGGTCTGTGTATTTGGAAATTTTTTCTGCGTATTTCGTTTGGATGTTTGTGTCGTTCGGGACAGCTATATCAATTAGATAGGTGACTTTTTCTTTTTTGCACTGAAAAGTAATATCGGGTCTATTGGCGGAGACTCTTTTATCTGTATGGATACTGATGTCCCAGTAGAGTTTGTAATCTTTATTTTCAAGTACGGATGTTGGTGTGTATTTGTAGTAGGGATCTGTGTTTTCTATGATCTTGTATGTTGTGGCTAGTGCTTGGTGAACTACTTTTGCCGCTGAGTCATGTCTGACTGTGTATTCCGTTCCGGCTAATATTTTACATCCGCTTGTTATGTATTCGATCGTTTCCTTCTGCTGGTGGCATTTTCTGCATCTGTCTTCTGTAATAGTTGGGTCTTTGATGATATGCTTTTGGTAGTTTCTGGTTAATATGACTTTATCCTGAATGGCAAGTAAGAAGCCTTCTGTTTCCGGGAATAGCTGCCCATCCCGTAACCAGGTGTGTGATTGTTTTTTATTTACGTGGTCTTGTTCTATGTGGTATCTGTGTTTTCCGTGAAGTGTTTTTTCTGACCACGTTTTCATCTTTTCCTGTTGTAATTGGGTGTGACTGTGTGTATCTGCTGGGTGGTCTACCCGGGATAAGTCGAGTGGGGTATAGTTTTTGTCTGCTTTGACTGTTGCTATGTGGAGGCTGGTTTGCTTGGTGTGAAAGAATTTCCTTGTATTTGTTTTGTGTGTAATGATCTGATGTCTATAATTCCTCTTCCTCCTGCCTTCCTCCCGATGGTAAGTCTTTCTTTGCATGCGTTGGGGTGTAATTTCCTGTATTTGGTGAATTGAGATCGTATAAGGATGTGAATATTTTCCATGTCTGTTTGTGACCATTTGATGATACCAAATGAATATGTGAGTATAGGTATAGAGAACGTGTTGATGGTTTTAGTGAGATTCTTAAGAGGTGAGTTTTGTTTGTAAAAGTTTCGTCAGTCTGTTTTTGAATTCGGTTCTGAGCTCTGTTTTGATGTGAGTGTGGTTGAGTTTGGTGCTTTGTTGGAAGCCTAGATATTTGTATGTTTCTTTGTCGAACATGTTATCAAGTGTTTCATTGTTGATGGTTTCTGTCTCATGGTGGTACGTCCATTGGCCTTTGTTGATGTGGAGCACTTTGCATTTACTTATACCAAATTCCATATTGACATCTAAAGTGAATATTTCTGTGATTTTGAGGAGTTCTTTCAGCTGTGGTTTTGTGGCAGCGTAGAGTTTTATGTCATCCATATATAGGAGGTGGTTTATTTTATGTTGACTCACTTTTTGGTGTCTGATATTGAAGCCATGCTCTGTTCTGTTTAGTATATTTGAGAGTGGATTGAGACAGAGGCAAAACCACAGAGCGCTGAGCGAGTCTTCCTGAAATATACCCCGTCTGATGTACAGCTCTTCTGTTTGGATGCGTTCGGTTTGTGTTTCTAGGCGTATTTTGGTTTTCCATGTTTTCATAATTTGCGCTAGAAATTGCCTGAGGTGTTGGTTGATTTTATAGATTTCTAGGGCTCTGATTAACCAGCTGTGGGGTATGGACTCGAAGGCTTTTTATAGTCTATGTAACCGATGTGAAGGTTTCTGTGTTCTTTTCTGGTTTGTCCCACAATCACGCTATCTATGAACAGCTGCTCTTTGCATCCTCGACTATTTTTTCCTGCATCCCTTCTGCTCTTCTGTGATAATATTGTTGTCTGTTAGGTGTTGTTCTATTTTCTTGGAAATTGCGGCTGTGATGATCTTGTATAGGGTTGGAAGACAGGTGATAGGTCGGTAGTTTGACGGGTTTGTGGTGTCTGAGCTTTTGGGTTTAACATATGTTATTCCTTGTGTAAGGAAAGTGGGAAATGTGTGTGGTTGTAGAATGGCTTTATTGATTTGGTGTGTGAGTGCTTCGGTGGTAAACTGTTTGTACCAGAAGTTTTGTATATTGTCTATTCCAGGACATTTCCAGTTGTGTGTGTGTTTGATAGTTTCTGTAATTTCTTGTTCTGTCACATGTTTATGTTTGTCTTCTTCCGCTTTGATCCAGGGGGTGTTATTATTGTGTAGTTTGGGTTCTGACCAGATACTTTTCCAATAATCTGAGAGTTCTTGTTTGTTTGGTAGGTTCAGTCACTGCTGTCTGTTTTCTGGTAGAACTGTTTTTCGCTTCTTCGGAAGAGGTTGTTGGTGTCTTTCCTGTCGTTTGATTCTTTGTATCTACGGAGTCTTGTGGCATATACAGATAGTTTTTCTTTCAAGGTATCGAGGATTTCTGGCAGTGTTCTGTTGGGAGACTTAGATTTGATCTTGTTTACCCCCTGTGTGACACGTTTGGACGCGTTCCTGCTTATAAACTGGGTAAGATATCCTAGATCTCTCCTGATGTTGTTGATTTTGTTTTCTATTCTTATTTGCCATTTGAATTTTGGTTTTGTCCTGTTGGGGTTTCCTTGTCGTTGAGAGAGTTTTTGATTATTTTGTGTTAGAGTGGTGATTGCTGCTGCGCATATTATTGTGTGAATGTCTTCGATTGTGCTTAAGTCTGTTATATACTGAGGTATTATGTGCTTGTTTAGTGTGTTGAGGATTGGTTGCGTGCTCTGTTTGAAGATTAAACGAGGGATGGGATTTCTTGCTGTGGGGTCGGTGCCTGACCATCGAGCTAGATGTGACTCCATTTTTGCTTTGAGTGTTTGTATGAGAGGTGATTCGGGGTGATGTTTCGTGGATGTTGTTGAGGGTGGCGAGTGATCCATTTTGTTGTCTGTGATATGGTGTTGCGCGGTACTCGCAATATTATTTTGCGTTATACTCCTCCTGGGTGGTGGGTCTTGTGTTCGACTGGGTGGTTTTGTGTGTGAGGCTGGTTCGGTATCTGCTTTATTTTTTCTATAGTTTGGTTGGTCTGTGTTCAGTTCAACACCCACTGTGTCCTTGATGGTTTGCAATTCGAAAGGTGTGAGGCGATTGTTCTTGGTAATAACTCTTTTTTGGTCTATTACTCTCTGTTCTGAAACAAGTAATTGCAGATGTGGATATTCGGTCAAGAAAAGTCTGTGCAGTTCCGCTCTGTAGCCTGATGTTATTGTTTCGAGTTTGGTGGCGGTGTAGTAACAACGCATCACCGTCCTGTTCATCTCATCCGTCCACTTTAACCGCTGTCTTGGTTTGCCAGCCTTGGTAGTTGCATGTTGTCCTTGCAAAACATACGGGCCCTGGCCTGGCTTTGGAGGTTGTCTTTGTCCCGCATCTAGGTCAGTTACGCTTGGGATTGATGGTGGTGGGTCCAAGCTGCGAGTGATTCTCTTCTCAGCAGGTTTTGTGTTTCATCACAGCAACGCATGGCGTGTTTCGTTGATTCCTGTGGTGCAACTCATGCGTCGCTGTGATTTTCCCGCCTTGGTGGGTGTCGGCTTAGTCGCCGACACAACACTTTTGGCAGGTCCATTTTCGGTTGCCTGGTCTTCGTCCTCGACCGTTACGTCTCTCGATGCTTCTTTTATTGGTCTGCTGTTGTCTGGAATGTCCTCAAGGTTTTGTGGTGTCAGAAGCTCAAAGTGTCCCGACATTGGGTTGCCTGTTTGTAGAAGGTAAATAGTTTTGTTGTATTTTCCTGTGCTTATTATTGTTGGTCTGTCCTGTTCTTCGTTGTTTTGAGAAGATATGAAAGTTGCTATTTTGTGTTTTTGAGAGGGCAAGTATCTCTAGGCTCGTTCCATAGGTGCCATTTTTCCTCATATAATTATAGTAGTTATTAAAGTCTTTTTTATATCGTCGACTTCAATTAATGAAAAAGTGTGAAGTTCCGACTAGTTTTGTTGTAAATATCTTAGAGCAACCTCTCGGAGTTTTTCATGATGGTTTTGGTAGCCATATAAGTGTAAGCTAACTGCACGGAAAAGACAATTTCCATCACCTACAATGTCGGATCTGGTAAAACTATCGGGAGTAGTTTCGGCTGAGGCGGTTGTTTGGGTCGTCTGTGGTTGTTGTTGTTGTGGTGTTGCTATAGCTGTTTGTACGACAGGGGTTCGCCTCCGCAACACCCTTCCATTATCATTATCATAATTATTATTCTTTGAAGTAGTATTCCCACGAGTATCCTAGGAAAGAGCCACAGCAAGGCTACTTACTCCCGGTGGGAGCTCGGTATCCGGGCAAACCGTTCGCGATTCATAAACGCTGAGCCATTCATCTTCTCGGCACGGTAAACACCTTAAGATTGCGTTTTTGTTACACATAATCTGGACAACACAAGACAGCACAACATGACTCAGGTACCTCGGGATAGTCAATGCCCGTACTAGGAGAATCCCGGGATTCCCCTCCTTATTATTATTATTATATATAAATATATATATATATATATATATATATATATATATATATATATATATATATATAAATATAAATATATATATATATATATATATATATATATATATATATATATATATATATATATATATGTATATATATATGTATATATATATATATATATATATATATATATATATATATATATATATATATATATATATATATATATATGTATATATGAAACTCTATATAGTGAAAAACTCTTTATAGTGCAATTTTTTCAAGACCTAGAATATCTTATATACATAGCAATATATACGGATTTTTTCTTTATATAGTGAAAAACTCTCTATAGTGAAATTTCGGTCATAATTTTGGTCTTTCACTATATAGAATGTCGACTGTATATATATATATATATATATATATATATATATATATATATATATATACATATATATATATATATATATATATATATATATATATATATATATATATATGTGTATATATATATATATATATATATATATATATATATATATATATATATATATATACATATATACATATATATATATATATATATATATATATATATATATATATATATATATATATATATATATCTATATTATATATATATATATATATATATATATATATATATATATATATATATATATAATATATATATATATGTATATATGTATATATATATATACATATATATACATATATATATATATATATATATATATATATATATATATATATATATATATATATATAATATATACGAGGCATGTTTTTTAAGTAAGTACCGTTTTGCGATTCCGCCGCCGCAGCGAAACGGTCGGCGTTCCGCGCATGCTCGCTGGTAACCTACATCTCATGTCTACGCACTGACGCCATTACAGTCTGATTCTTCATTGTATACGTTGTTTACTGAGTGTTTAAGATGCCTCCGACAATCGTGAGTCCCGCCGATTGTGAAGTACGGGCTGTTATACGATTTCTTAGTGCTAAAGGCGTAAAACTGATCGATATTCATCGTGAGATCTGTGAAGTTTACGGACAAAACATTATGAGTGATGGAATGGTAAGGAAATGGGTGAGAGCATTTAAAGATGGCTGCAAAAATGTGCATGATGAAGAACGGAGTGGGCGTCCTTCGGTCGTTAATGAAGATTTGGTGCAGAAAGTGGACGAAAAGGTGAGAGAAAACAGACGCTTTACAATTTCATCATTGTGCGACTGCTTTCCTCAATATTCTCGTAGTGTTTTGTATCGCATTGTGACCGAGAACTTTTTTCTCAGGCGGCAGAATTTTATGAGGGGGGTATTCAAAAACTGGTGCCACGTTATGACAAGTGCCTCAATATTCACGGAAATTATGTAGAAAAGTAGATTAAGGTACAGGCTTTCATGTAAAAAAAAATTATAGCGATATCTTTGCACGTCTTTTTTTAATTCCAAAACGGTACTTACTTAAAAAACATGCCTCGTATATATATATATATATATATATATATATATATATATATATATATATATATATATATGAATATATATATATATATATATATATATATATATATATATATATATATATATATATATATATATATATATGTATATATATATATATATATATATATATATATATATATATATATATATATATATATATATATATATATATATATATATATATATATATATACATATATACATATATATATATATATATATATATATATATATATATATATATATATATATATATATATATAGATATATAGCTTATGTGTATTAGTGTATTTAGTAGTTATGTAGAATACTTTAAAAAAGACATCCTTCTATTAAAACCTAATAAAAAACTAAAATTCCTGATTCACTAAAATACTGGTAAATATCTTTTACTGCTATTATGATTTTTGGCGATCTATGTTATACCTGATTAATTATGTTATTATATTTATATATATATATATATATATATATATATATATATATATATATATATATATATATATATATATAATATATTATTATATTGCGGAAAAGAAAATACCTAGATATTATTTTTTTGATATTGCTGTTTTTTCTGAAACACATACCATATTTAGTGATGAAAGAGACGGCCAAGTGCAAATTGGACTTGCGCAATTAGTGTTCCGTACGCTGATTGCTTTTAGAATAAAAATTTTTTTTTACGGAGGTGTAAGATGATCAGTGACTTCACAAAACCTACCCCAAATGAGTTTTGAGCAAAGTTTTTTTCAGATCTTTACTAAGAATTGAATTTTTTTTTTTTGTTTATACCAAATAATTAAAGGTAATGCACTCGTGAAAATATCAAAAAATGTTGAAATAATATTCCAGAATTTTTTTTCAACTTTTTTTGATCAGTACTTTTTAAGATAAGGGGGGGGGGAAGCAAAGTGTGCGCAAGTATTACATTATATATATTTTTGAACTCGTGTGTTTACAAACTTTCATTCGACACCTCGCTCGACGACCTTGTTTTTTTCACTTCCGATTTTACTTCTAAAACTAACCCCTTAAGTCAAAATTTAACTTTTAAAACTACACGGCTCTGTTGAGTCCAACAATTTCTATATTAGTGCCAAATTTCAACTTTCTATGTCAGATAGTTTTGAAGAAAATTGGGTGTGACAGACGGACAGACAAAGAGATAGACATATACCGAAGTGAACTTATAAGTGTTCCGTAGGGATCGCTAACTATGCCGGATGGTGTATTTACACGTAAATATTAAATAAAAAAGAAATAGAACATCGCAGATAATTATATGCAAAAAATGTTGAAATGTTGATAAATTTTACTTCATAAGTCTTAAGTCACTTCACACATTTAATCATAAAAGTGTGTACCATATTTTCAAAAAATAAAACAAAAACAAGCTATGTCAACCCAATTATTTTTACTAAAAATAGTAAAGTAATTTCCTTAACGATCGTATAAATGAAAGCAATATTAAAACAACCTTAATAATATCCCTCTTAATTAAAATTCGTAATATATGACACGAAATATGTAAATTCGACTGTGAGAAAGGCCCATTAGCCAGAGAAGCCAATCAGTCTATATATTTCTTAACCAGGTATGAGAAACGGCACCCTGATCCAACACTTTAAAGTTTTACAGAACCGTACTGAGGCAACACCAGATGCTTGTACTTACGATGTTATTGCAATGTAACGTAAATAACTTGTTTAAAGGCCTTTCTTTCTAGATGTACTGGTACCATGGAAAGGTAACTGCATCAAACCAACGCATACCAAATTTTTTTCAGAATCTATGTATTATTAATTTATTAATATTTAGAGCTCAATCAATATCCTCAATATTCAATCTAATCAGAAACAGGTCAGTTGGCCAGTTCTCCAAAAATTAATCACCTGATGCTACTACACACTCTTTTAAACGTTTTAGAAATCTAATTTCCAACAAGATAGTAATAAGGCTTCACCAGTAAAATTTTACCCTTCAAACACGATATTCCAGACGGTATGGTGTAACGATAGATACAAAAGAAACAGGCTGTGCAGCTGTAATTAAACAATTCTCCATAGGATACGCTATCAAAAGAATCTTCAGTCTAAAGTTCCCGTAAACGAGAGATTTTTCTTCATTGCTAGACTTCTTTCCTGACCTGAGACCTTTAATGAAGTATGTCGTACGCTTCCAATACGCAACTGCTCTTCAAGAATATTGTTTTCAGCGTAATTTCTATTTAAAAATGACGATAACTAAAATTACTTTTTTGCAACGGACCCTTACCATTTCAGGTATGGAGCCCTGACTTATTCCTCATTTCGTGCCTCTTTATTCATCTATCTGGAAACAGCAAATGCTAGTCTAGTCTCAACTCAGTTTCCTGATCTGTCCTCATCTTGAATTCAATCTCGGCCCCATTAAAGCGGTGTAGACCAAAATTTTACTTAACAATAAGATCTGCCATCATTGACGTACCCTATGTACAGGGTGATCATTTTTAGACGCCCGGCCGCGATTTATGAAAAATTGTTGGATATATTTTTTTTGAAATGTAGGATGGTATAGTGCATGTCAAGGAGTATACTGACGTATTTGATATTTAGTGGTGAAAACGACGCTGGACGCCTTTGACGCCTAACAACTTTTTTTACATCGATATACCTTTTGTAAAACGACATTGGAAAGCACAAATTTTTTCAATATTTTTTCCTTAAACTGTTTTTTTCTAATTTGTTTAGCAAAAAAGTTATGCAATTTGCAATTTATCTGGCAGGTGGGTGTCATATTTTACTCTGACAACCCTTGTTGTGAGTTAAACTAACTAAACAGTGTGATTATAGCTTCTGGTTGAAGTGGTTTCCCACGCTAACAAAGTAATATAGATATGATCCTTATTTATGGAGAAGCAAGAAGAAGTTCTCGGGAAGCCATTAACCTGTAACAAGAACGTTACTCTGCCAGGTATATCCCGAATCACACTATGTTTTGTCGATTAGAACAAAATTTGAGGAACAATATGGATGCATTTTCTGGCCAGAAAGGTATTTCTAAACGAAAAACTGTTTTAACAGATGAAAAGTAGCTAAAATTATGCAATGTTTCAATCAGACAAGCAAGCAGGCAATTGAATATACCTTACGGGGCCATTCGGAAATCTCTTAAAGCTAACAAATACCATGACTATAAAATGTATAATCTTCAGTTATTAACATAATTTGATTCGGAACGACGACTGTGTCTTGTAGCAGAAATGTTGATTAAATATGACGAAGACGTTATTTTCTGAATCATATATTATGGCCAGTAACAGCAAACCTAACAGAAAAAATGATCATAACTGGGCTGACGAGAATCCATAGAGTGTTAATTAAATCAGAATCAAGGGCATTAAGGAGTTAATGTATGACAGTATGTGCGAGATAATTGGAAGGCATTTGATTGGACCATACTTTTTGAGGGAACACTAACTGAAAATAGATACCTTAATGTTCCCCTCATTTTAAGAAGGCATATGTGGTATCAACACTATGGAGCACCACCTCATACAACTGTTGCTGTTAGAGAGTATTTAAATGAACGGTTTGCAACGGAGATGGATAGGGGTTCGCAGCCTAGTTATTGAATGGGCACCTAAATCACCGGACCTCACGCCGTTAGATTTTTTCTTGTGAGGGACTATTAAAGATATTGTACACAAAACTGCTACAAATGATATTGAGCACTTCAAGGCAAAAATATCAGATGCGTGCAATAGTATATCTGAGAGAAATTATTTACAAAGTCACTCATCAAGCGTTATTGAAAAGAATGGAAAAATGCAGGACAGAAGCAGGAAGACATAGAAAATTCATTTTCAAACATTTAATTTTATAAATATGTAATAAGTTTTGTGGTTTAATAAAAATAATGTATTCTTGTTTTTTATTGTTCAAAGATATTTTATTAAAGAAAAAACCTCAACAGCATAGTAACTAATATTATTATAATTACTGTCAGATTAAAGTATAACAGTCGCCTACTAGATAAATTGTCTGAAAACCGCCAAACGTGGCATACGAAACCATGGCAACCACGATGACCAAAAAATTATATTTTAGGGTGTTTTTGCTGCATAACATTTTTGCAAAACAAAGTAGAAAAAACAGTTTAAGGAAAAAATGTTGAAAAAAATAGGGCTTTTCAATGCCGTTTTACAAAAGGTATCTCGATGGAAAAAAAAGTGTGTTTGGCAACGCGGCGACCAGCGTCGTTTTCACTACCAAATGTCAAATACGTCAGTATACTCCTTGACATACACTATACCATTCTACATTTCTTCTCTTCTTCCTTCTCTTAAATCCTTTTACCCCGCCGTGTGTCGGATATTAATTTGTCTATGTAACTGCAATTGTAGCTTCCATCCTTTCCATTCATTTTGTTTATATTTTCTATCGTTTTTCCCTTTGCTTTTCCTATCTCTTCAATGTCCTTCATGCAAGTTAGTCTTGGCCTTCCTCTCTTTCCTTTCTTTGCTGTTTTCATTTCCAGTATTCTTCTTGGTATTCTGTCGCTGTCCATTCTAAGTACATGCCCATACGATTGCAATTGCTTTTTCTCCATTTTTTGTATTAGTGACTCTTGCTCTAGCCTCCCTCTAATTTCTTCGTTTCTGAGGTGGTCCAGCTTAGTCTTTCCTGCTAGCTTCCGCATATGTTTCATTTCTGCTGCAATCAGTTTAGGCCTATGTTTTTGTTGTATTGTCCAAGTTTCACTTCCCAAAAAAAAAATCCAACAATTTTCCATAAATCGGGGCCGGGCGTCTAAAAATGATCACCCTGTACCTTCTTTCATGAATCATTTTGGTACATTGTTTTACAATTACTTTGACTGGTTTTTCGGAAGAAAAAAAAATCATAAAAAAACTGCATAATTCAACAAACATAGATGTCAAATAAGAGCCTCGCGAAGGCCAACTTACACCACCTATTTTCGTAATCAATTATTAGGAAAAATTTCTTGGATCACCTCTGAGCAGTATCAGCTGACCTGAATTTTTGCACTAGCCGTCTCTCAAGATTTTCCTCTGGTCCAAGAAAAAAGGATATTTTTAGATATTAAAAGAGGAGACACGTCTACTAGTCCGGTCATGTTCTGCAGGTTGACTGAATAAATTCAGATTTGCATGTCGCTCGTACACAGATGATACGTCCCACGCGGCTCAAAGAATTATTTATTTCTTCATTTACAAACACGTCTTGCTATAGTATACATATATAATAATTAATTAAAAATGTAAAAATGTCTGCCACTCCTCTAAATTGGCACTCTGAATATTTATATCGATTTTTATCATGATAGTAATAATTAAAGATTTAAAATAATTTATTTGAATGTTTACTTTACCACTTTTAACGGAATGTAATACACTCTGCAGCAGTGATTTCATGTAAATTTTAGTAGTTTGGTAAGAATAGGCCGAAAATACGCACAAAAACATTTATTTCTTTTCATTATTTCAAAGTCTCAGCAGTTCTCCAATATTCTTATATCATTATTATTATATATATTCAATTTTTCTAAAATATCTTGAAGGATTCAACATGATTAGCGATCACCAATATAGCTTTCGTAAACATAGATCAACAGGAGATCTTCTGACTTATGTAACACATGTTTGGAACAACGCAATTGAACACTTTGGAGAATCTTGAGCGGTTACTCTTGACATATCCAAGGCATTCGACCGTGTTTGGCACGATGGACTGTTGGCTAAGCTGCTGAAAAAGACCGGAAACCCAATCTACAGCTTTGCAGATGACAGTACGCTTGTCTCTTCATTCACTTTGAACGCTCGGACATCGCCTACTCAGACGAATATCCTCAGACAGCGAGAAGGCGTTCAACTTAACAAAGACCTGAAGAAATTCTATCTTGTGGTGACAGTAACCAAGTGGAATTTAACGCTACAAAAACCCAGGCAGCAGTTTTTTCTAAAAAAGTTAACGTTGCTGAACCCGACATAGTTTATGGCGGGGCACTCCATTCCTCTAACATCGTCTCTCAATTTGTTGAGCGTTAGTTTGGAAGCAAATATGTCCTGGCATGAACATGTCGGAGGCATAGCAAGGAGAGCTTCTCAAAAGTTGGGAATATTATTTCGAACCAGAAAGCTTTAGACTCCACAACAACTGTTAATTCTTTACAAAGCTCAAATTCGACCAACTATGGAATACTGCTCCCATGTTTGGGGCTCCGCTCCCAAACATACATTGCATTTGTTGGATTTTATTCAGAGAAGAGCTGTTCGTCTGATTGGAGGTCTGGAACTGACTGGCGGACTTGATTCGCTGGAATATCGAAAAACGGTTGGCAGCTTGAGCATATTCTACGAATATTTTCATTGATGCACAGGTTTTCGTGGTTTTTAAATCAGACCGTGAAAACCACGTGGTATTTTGTATTTATTTATTTTTTTAGTTTAAACAGTTTTTATTTTGTTTTAGGTTCTGAGGGTACTTCAGGGGCTCGAGTAGTAACGCGTAGACTACTTTTTGACAAAATGCGGAAACAAAACTTGTAAAAATTTTAAAGAAAAATCAATATATCTTGAGAGTTATATTTTATCGCAAGATGAATATTGTAATGAGCAAAGGAAGGAAGTAAAGCATAAGTTCTCCTATTTAAAGTCACAATTCAAGAAAGCGCATAAAAAGTAGAAGTTTTTCTTAAGAAGAATGACGAATGGTAACAAGGAACGTTTGAAATACCTAAGGTAAAACCACGTTCTTTTAGTCGATCAACAAAGTCATTTGAAGAATTAAGTGAGAGGAGCAAACGAAGAACAGAGGAAGTACGCAGTACTGTAGATAAAGAAGTAATAATGCGTGCTGCTCAAAGATCTCTTTAAAGTTCTGGAGAGAGAATTGCATCCAATATTCTAAAAGACATAACTAACTATCCTTAGACAGCCCAAACAAGTCAGTCACAACTAAATCCAATAGCCACCATCTCACTGTTTGTAGAAGTTGACCTCTCAAGAACACAGTATGAAACAATAAGGAATAGTAACACGAAGGATTATCCGAGTTGACACCATGTTATAGCGAAAGAGGCTTATCGGGTAACTGAAACATGTGCTGAACATTGTGAAAAACGTTTTCACAGAGCGACGCTCCAAATTATTTTCACTCAATTTTGGGACGAAATCCAAATTTAATCAACTTTTAAAATTAATAAATATTAGTGAAAACACCGATACGTATTCAAAGCAGGATTGTACTACAAAATAACAGCATAACATTCGATTTTCGTAGATGTATTACACGGAAGAGATCAAGGCAACTTTTTGCATAAGACATGGTTGCAATTTTTTTACTGCTTTCCACTTGTCCTTATCCCACTAATTGGAATTTTCATGAATCGTTTAGGTATAAAATTTTTTTGATTTTGATGATTTTAAAAGGACCAAAAAATCTTGCTTATAAATCAGAGCTGTCCGTAGTCACGTTATGCCGCTGACGCAAATCTACATCAATAAAAATTTACACTCCCAGCACAAACTTCTAAATGTGTTAATGTCGGAAACAGGCTAATATTTTTGCAAACAACCGACAATTTTCATAAAAGCCTCCACTAATGAGCTGTACGTAGTATCCGGCCATATATTATTAAGTTGACAAGTTGATGTCGGATAATTCTACATTTAATATCGGTATTAAAATAAGTTCAAACACTAACTTTGCTAGTTTTACATAAATGGAGGTGCCACGTACATTTAATACACCATTTATCATCGCGACTTGACTATAAAATTAACCCATGAAGGTGCAAATTTAAAAGAACGGAATGCAGGTTCTGGATTTTAGTAATATCAGTTTGCTACTAATATTGGTCTAGTTTAAGTCAGCTTTTGCAATTATATCTTAATAATGAACGAATTTCCAAAAAATTTTGGATAAACATTTAGATTAGGGACATCACCCAAAAATGAACCAAAAATGGTTTTTTTTCGAACGTTTTTTGGGGCGCAGAACACGAATCCGGCGTTAAAAATCGGCGCTCGGTCACCCCTGAGCCGCCCCGCCACCCTCAAAAAATCGATTAAATTTTTCTAAAAAACCTTAGAGTAGTTTTATATATTTTGGGGTGCTGAACACGAATCTGTCATTCAAAATCGCCCCTCGACTACTCCTGAGCCGCCCGCCATCCCCAATCCCCGAAAAATTGATTAAATTATGAGAAAAAATAAACCTGAACTAACCTGAACAATAATGAACGAGGAATGGTGTGTTCGAACGTTTTTTGGGGCGCTTCCTACGAATCCGGCGTTAAAAAATCGTCACTCGGCCACCCCTAAGCCGCCCCGCCACTCCCAACAAATCTGTAAATGGAAAAATGGATTGTAGGTAGTGAATGTACGTTTTTTCGGAGTGGGCAATACGACTTTCTCACTAGAGAAGCGTATTGGGGGCGGCGCCCTTCCTACCTTTTATATCCTAAACTAACGTAAACTATGTTAATCCATAGGGCAGCTTAGATTAGTTTAGGTTAGTTCAGGCTAGTTCAGCGCCCCAATAAAACATAAAAATACTCTAGGGTCTATTTTCTTAAATTTAATCAATTTTTTCGGGGGTTAGGGATAGCGTGGCGGCTCAAGGGTGATCGGGCACCTATATTTAACGCCGGATTCGTGTTCAACGCCCTAATAAAACATAAAAATACTCTAGGATTTTTCTTCCCGTTTTTTTTTTTAATTTAATCCATTTTTCGGCGGTTGTGGGTGGCTGAGATGCTCAGGGGTAGTCGAGCAGCAATTTTTTACGCCGGATTCGTGTTCAGCACTCCAAGAAACATAAGGACGCTCTAGGTTTTTTTAAATTTAATAGACTTTTTAGGGATTGGTGGTGGCGGGGTGACGATTTTAACTCCGAATTCGTGTTCTGCGTCCCAAAAAACGTTAGAAAACTTTGGTTCATTTTTGGGTCGTGCCCCTAATCTAACTATTTACCAAATTTTGATATGAAAATATGGCAAGTAGATATAACGGAAAAGAGAAATCTTCTCACCAATAACACCAGAAAAATGGAACCAAATATTTTACAAATATGCTAACAGAAGATAGACCAGAGTTCAAAAGTACCCAACAAGGAAACCCAAATATAGTTATACGAGGATCCCCAATAAGGATAACAACATCAGAAGTTAAAGAAGTATGTAAAACGCAAAAAAATGGTTGAGCTCCAGGACCAGGAAACATCCCAGGAGAGATAGTAAAATACGGAACTGAAAAGCTATTTAGCGCTTTGAGGAACTTATTCCAAAGATGCATTAACACATCAGAAGTACCTGAGGAATGAAAAATATCATACATATCAACAATTCATAAGAAAGGAGACAAAAATAATTGCGATATACGGAAAAATACTTAAAAATAGAATAGAAACGGAATACGCGGACGTAGAAGCTGAAGAACAGGCAGGCTCTAGAGCAGGAAGATCCACAATAGACCATCTCTTCTCACTGACACAAATCCTAGAAAAGAAAACCGCATTTGATCAGGAAGTCCATGTCTTGTTTGTTGATTTAAAAATGGCCTACGACTGCGTGCCCCTAATGAGATTGTGGGAAACACTACAACAGAGTAATGTAAGCACCGAAATAATTAAAGCCGTAAAATCCTTATACCAAGACGCAAGAAGTAGTGTGAAAACCAAATATGGTATAACAACAGGGTTCCCGGTCACAAAGGGTCTCAAACAGGGCTGCTGTATATCTCCAACGCCATTTAAAATCTATTTGGAGAGTGCACTGAAGAACTGGAAAAGGAAATGCAGCAGTATGGGATTACCACTGGATGACGATACTACATTGTACACACACGCTATCATTCGCAGATGACCAGGTAGTAGTCGCTCAAGACATCGATGATATGGAATACATGACACGAAAACTTATGGAGGAATATGAAAAATGGGGCTAAAAGTCACTATTAAAAAGACCGAGTACATGCGCGTCGGAGGACAACAGCAGGACTTGAAACTGGCCACAGGACAGACCATCAACACTGTGCCAGTTATAAGTATTTGGGAACGAGAATATCTAGGGACGGAACACTGGGAGAAGCAATATTCTAGAGGAATATCCAAGGAAGATAAGCGATTGCAATGCTTAATAGTATACTATGGAACAAAAACATAACTATTGAAAATAAGAAGAGAATTTACAACCCAATAGTGAAAAGTATAACTTACAGCTCCCAGGTGTGGCCATTAAAAGAAAGAACAGAAAAAATACTAAAAGCTACAGAAATGGATTTCTAGAGACGAGCAGCCAGAAAATCCAGAAAAGACCGCATACCAAATGACACGATAAGGCGAGTTTTAGAAATAAAGCACGATATAGTGGATGAAATCAGAACCCAACAGTTGGTATGGTACGGACATGTACAGAGAATGTCACAAGACCGGCTACCTAAAAAGATTTTAAATTGGAACCCTCATGGAAAAAGAAAGCGAGGAAGACCATGCCAAAGCTGGAGAGCAGGAATCAACAAGGAAGTACTAGAGAGAGATCTGGAGGAGGAGGATGGAGAAACCGGGAGGAGTGGAAATTAGGCATCGGAAGACGGAAGACGTTTATAAAACCGATTGATATATATATATATATATATATATATATATATATATATATATATATATATATATATATATATATTTATATATATATATATATATATATATAATATATATATATATATATATATATATATATATATATATAGATATAAACTGAGGTACTAAAATCCGTTCCAAGTATGAGTTCATTTTTTTATATAAAAAAAAGTACTAGGTAAATTACATTGCCGATTTTCCTCTATCCTTTATTACTAAACTCTGTCAATCGTGTAGGGCAGAGTCTCAATGTTCACGCAGATGGCACCGCGAGCCAATGCTAATCAGTATTATATGTCGTTAACTTATTGCAATTCTTCTTCTTCCTGTACCATGTATTCACATTCGTTAGGGTCTCTCTGCCATTTCTTCAGTTTATATTGAGGAAAAATGGACCCGGCATCCGGAACTCCACACCAGTCTCTAACATTCCGGAGCCACGTGTGCTGCTTTCTACCGGGTCCTCGCCGACCCTCCATTTTTCTCTGAAGAATAAGTTTTGGAATCGAGTCACCTCTTAATATATGTCCCAAATAAGACATCTTTCTTTGCTTTACGATATTAAGTAGTTGCCTCTCCACCCCGGCCCTCTGAAGCACTTCTTCACTGGTTAGGTCGCAGTATCCATAGCTGGAAAGCTTCGACATGATTCAATGATCTTATTTTTAACGACCATGTCTCTACACCATATAAGAGACCAGCCATAGCATTTTATTACTTGTAGGCGCAGGGCGAGTGGTAATTGTCTTTGAAGCAGCATATTTTTCAACTTTAGAAGGGTATCCTTTGCCATGTCAATCCGCAGTTTAACCTCCCCATCACAAGCCCATCGTTCGTTGACGACAGAGCCAAGATATTGGAATTTAGTAACCCTCTTAATCCCTTGATCCTTTATAGAGATGCATTTTCTTGGGGGGGTATCTACTAATTACCATCATTTTGGTTTTCCCAATATTTATACGTAGACCATACTTCTCGCCAATATACCATAATTCAGCTTATTAATTAGAATTTGCAGGTCTTTCATGTTATTGGCACCTATTGCGGTATTGTCTGCATATCGAATATTATTTACAGGCTTTCCATTAACTTTTATCCCTCTTTTATCTTCTAGAGCAAGTTGAGATATTTTCTCTATGTAGATATTAAATAATATTGGCGACAGTATGCACCCCTGCCTAACCCCTTTAAGATCCTGAAAGGTATTAATTTTGATCTCGGAAGATGAATTTCAGTATAGCTATCTACATACAGTACATCCCTATCATCTATCCAATCTCATGAAGCCGCTGCATCAGAAAGTCAAATGCCCGTTGATAGTCAATAAAATATATAAATACATCCTGTCATTAGTCGTAACATTTTTGTACAAGAAGTTTCATTGAAAATAATGCTTCCCTCGTTCCCAAACAATAAATATAAATAAATAAATAAATAAATTGCAATTGAACTTTGTAATTAAATTTATCTCTGCGGAATAATTTATTTACGTAAACCCATTAAAATAATACAAGTGGGTGGTCCAGTAGTAGCTAACAGTAAAATTGCTTCCTAAATTGGCAATTCCGCGCCATTCACATACATTATTTATGACTAAGAATTTTTACACCTAAGTTGTGTCTCACAGTGGTTCCATTTACAATACGAGGTGTGGCTAGAAAATACCCGGACTGATTTTGGTGCTTTTATAATATTGGTGCCGCGAGGTTGGCAATGGTGTGGCGTTGAACTTGAATATCCCCTCTACCTATTCAACCATTTTGCTGATCGTGCAGTTTCCAATTCGACTGCGGCGCTAGTTTAAATCGGATTGTGTATTTGCTCAGCGTCAAAAAATGCTTAATATCAATATTGTGCAACGAGTTAACGTCAAATTTCCGGTTAAACTTGGAGAGTCTGCTACAGAAATATTAAGTTTGCTGCAAGATGATGATGATGAAATAGATAAACAGACACGCAAATATCGGTCAAAAAAATATAGAAACTTTGCACATAGTAAATCGGATATGATATACAGTCTGTCAAGTAAAAACGTGTCCGCAATAATGCATTTTTGGTGGATGCGATTCCAGCGGTTTAACAAGAAATCGGTAGAGGGAACCTCTCTCTATAACACTTTTTAGTAAAAGTATCAGTCGATTCCGAACTTTCGTCGAAATCACGTAAAATCCAAAATGAGTCACTTATTTTGTGCGTCGGTTCTAGGCAGTCTTTCTTTGTTCCCATCCAAAGGGTCCTAAAATGGCACATTCCGCGGTTGCTAAATATATTGAAAAGGCGGTATCGTTTGTGAAGAAGTGGCTAAATCATCTTATCGAGACGAAAAATGTCAACGACTTGCCAGAACGTGGCTCGGTACGTAAAGTTACTCCGAAAGTCCAAAAACGAATCGTGTCTTTGCTTTCACAGGACCCGAAAATGACGCTGCGTCAAGGAGCAGTCAAATTAAGAAAATGGGGTTTGAATGTGTCTGATGAGACTATTCGACAACATTTTCGTACTCATGATGTCAAATTCCGAAGCACGTTGAAGAAACCTTTGTTGGGCAAACATTACGTCGCGAAGCGGCTCGCTTGGACCCACGATAAGATACTAGAGTGATCCTCAGAATCGCCGGACGTCAACCCTATTGAAAACGTTTGGTCCCTTGTAAAAATAAAATTCAGAAGAAAGACTCTGAGGATTTTAACTGAGTTGTCTTGCGAGATTCCAAAAACTTAGAGAGTATGCAGAAAATCTCGTCTACAGCATGCCTCGAAGATGCCAGGAGATTATTGATGCAGGGGGCGATTGGACAACTTATTAACGTAATTGCGCCGTTGTTAGCACACCAAAGAACACATCGATAGCAAAAAATGCTCTCAAAACACATTTTTTCAAGAATACGAGCGGTCATGTTCTTACTTGACAGACTGTAGATGATGAATAGTCATATGTTTCAACTAACTTGATCCTTAATTAACTATTACGGTTTTTTTTTTAAAAAAAACATGGCGCTTTAAACCAGAAATGGCGTTTGCTTATACGTCACTAAATATGGAGCTGCAGTATGGTGAACGAAAATAGAGCAAAGAACGACAACCACTACGGCAGATATTGGATAGCTTATGTTCCACCGGGGCTATAAGTAGCACTCTCACCACACCTATGGAAATAATTCTATAACTAATACCCATAGATATATACATAAAGTAAGGCTATAAATAGCGCCTACCAAATGAGGATAAATGCGGAATGAAAACAACAACCTCTACAATTTGGGTACATAAGAGATGGATCTAATCGACGACAAATTTTTGGACATGCAATCTCATTATATGTCAGCGTTTAGTACTCGTATACCAAAACAAGTGATGCAATCGACAATCGACAGATGGTCATACCACCAATATCTAGATCGTTAGCTAGCAACGCCTGGCAAAAGACATATGGGAACGTAATTGGAAGCCCCTCGGAAACACTAACAACGGATGTCCTTTGTTTAACAAGGGCCCAGACCAAACTAGTGGTGGGACTGATAACCGGTCATTGTCACCTAAAGAAACGTTTACAGAAAGTGGGTAACCACAATGATCACACCACATGCAGACTATGTGGTGAAGAGGTGAAAACCTCGAGAAATTCAAAACAAACATAAACTGTTCGGAGATCTACCTCGTGGCGATAAATTACCACATGAATGGCTTGGAAGAAAGCTAATAAAGCTTCTTAAAGGAACGACGTTCATGTAACCAAGAGCAGGAAGCACAATAAACCAAGAGGTCTACAACCTACCAATATATATACTGTTAGTAATAGGTAACGGAACTTGTGTGACTTATATAATTTATTTTTCGGAGATGCAAATCCTGTATTCTACGTGGACCAAGCTACAGGCCCATGCTAGTTATAAGTAAAATCGATTGTACAGTCTGTCAAGTATTATTCTTGAAAAAAATGTATTTCGAGAACATTTTTTACCATCTACGTATTCTTTGGTGTACTAACAACGGCGCAATTACCTTAGTAAGTTATCCAATAGCCTCCTGCATCAATAATCTCCTAGCATCACTTCGTGAAGCGAGCCGCTTCAGAACGTGATTTTTGCCCGGCAAAGGGTTTCTTCAAGGTGCCTTCGGAATCTAGCATCATGAGCACGAAGATGCTATTGAATGGTCTCATGGGACACATTCAATCCCGATTTTCTTAATTTTACCGCTCCTTGACGTATCGTCAATTTCAGGTCCCGTAAAAACAAAGATACAATTCGTTTTTGAACTTTCGAAGTAACTTTGCCTACTGAGCCACCTTTTTCCCAAGTCGTCGAAAATTTTTCGTCCCGTTAAAATAATTTACTCACTTTTTCACAAACGATACCGACTTTTTACTATATTTAGCGGCCGCGGAATGTGTCATTTTAGGACTCTTTGCATGGGAACAAAGAAAGACTGCCTCGAACCGATGCGCAAACAAGTGACTCATTTTGAATGAAAAAGTCATGAAAAAGGTTATCAATCAGCATCTTCTAAAATATCTTATCTTATTAGCGATCACCAATATGGCTTTCGTAAACATAGATCAACAGGAGATCGTCTGACTTATGTAACACATGTTTGGAACAACGCAATTGAACACTTTGGAGAATCTCGAGCGGTTGCTCTTGACATATCCAAGGCATTCGACCGTGTTTGGCACGATGGACTGTTGGCTAAGCTACGCTCTTGTTGTATGTCTGAAAAGTTCTGTTTGTGGCTCTGATGTTTCCTCAGAGAGCGTTCTTTACGAGTGGCGGTCAACCTTTACAATCAACGCCGGTGTGCCCCAAGGCTCCATACTGTTTCCTACTCTCTTTTTTATTTACATTAACGATTTGCTGGAAAAGACCGGGAATCCAATCTACAGCTTTGCAGACGACATTACGCTTGTCTCTTCATGCACTTTGAACACTCGGACGTCGGCTGCTCAGGCGAATATCCGCAGACAGCAGGAGGTTGTTCAACTTAACAAAGACCTGGAAGAAATTCTGTCTTGGGGTGACAGTAACCAAGTGGAATTTAATGCTACAAAAACCCAGGAGGCAGTTTTTTCTAAAAAAGTTAACGTTGCTGAACCCGATATAGTTATGTCGGGGCACTCCATTCCCCTAGCATCGTCATTCAATTTGTTGGGCGTTAGTTTGGGAGCAACTATGTCCTGGCATGAACATGTTGCAGGCATAGCAAGGAGAGCTTTTCAAAAGTTGGGAATATTATTTCGAACCAGAAAGCTTTACACTCCACAACAACTATTAATTCTTTACAAAGCTCAAATTCGACCAACTATGGAATACTGCTCCCAAACATACCCTGCATTTATTGGATTCTGTTTAGAGAAGAGCTGTTTGTCTGACTGGAGATCCGGAACTGACCGGCGGCCTTGATTCGCTGGAACATGGAAGAACAGTTGGCAACTTGAGTCTGCTCTACAAGTATTTTCATGGAAAGTGTTAGAAGGATATAGCCCGCTTAATTCCTCCCAAAGCGGTGCATGTTAGAAATACACGTCGTGCTGGTGCTTCACATCCGTATGAGGTTCAGCTTGTTACTCCGTGTACAACGCTTTTCAAGCAGTCTTTTATATGGAGAACATCATCCCTTTGGAATGATTGGATGGTTTCCCACCGAGTACAATTTACAGCGATTCAAGAACAACGTGCGTCGTTTTTTCCGCACACATGCCGCTCCTGGAGCGCTTTAGGGACTTCCCTGCAGCACGTGTGCTAGACCCATAAAAAAAAACGACTGATACTTTAACTAAAATGCGTCACAGACAAAGGTTCCCCCTACCGATTTTTTATTGAATCACTAAAATCACGTCTACCAAAAATAAATTATCGCTGACACTTACTTGTCAGACTGTAGGTACAAAAGATCCTTTGTGTCAGCAAGTAACAAAGTAAATAACACAAAATCCTTTAAAATCTGCATTATGGAACAAATAACAGACATGTCCCACTAGTCTTCAAAAAAGACCCACTGTGCGACTTGTCTCGTCTCCAACCTGTTACCATTTTAAACACCCGAAGCCGGTCATATAAAAAACAATCCTTAAACCAATTACTTTTGATCTAAGCTTGCGTAAGGTGTAATTTTAAAGCCATCAACATGGTGTTTTCACACCGTTAGTGTTTGGTAATTTAACACTTCCGTTTTTTCATTAAACTACCATTAAATCTATAACAGTTAAAATAGAAAAGGGTCGTCCATGTATAGATAATCACTAGGGAGTTAATCTATGACAGATTTATGAGTTACAAAAAGATGAAGTTTGAAGAATATTTATTGATTAATAAATTATTATTTTAACTTGTCGCGGCAAAATATAACTTCCTGTGAGATTCGCCAATGTCTGCCTATCCATAATCTAAGAGACAATTTATTATGCATGATTTTCTTATGCTTGGGAACCCTGGTACCTTATAATATACCTAATAAGCATTTGACAAAAAGAAAATATTACAACTGATCCAATTTCCATGTTAAATGACTTTTATATTCACAACCACCAACTGACTAGAGCATTCAGATACCATCGACGAAAAAGGTCATGGAGCAGAGTCCCATGCAATCAGGTGTAGTTTTGCCAAACTTATCGATGAGCTAATATGGCTAAACTGAACTAGCCTGACTGATGGAGGGTTCATTAATTTCCTTAATCTCTATTTAACTATCATTCCCAAGATTTACGCTATCGCCATAAATTATTCGTTGGATTCTTCCGACCATAAACTCAATTCAACATGGAGTAACTAAACTGCACAAAGTTTGACACAACAAATCTACTAAATGGGAAGAACTCAAGAATATTTTTGAACATCCTCTTGGCTAAGCGTTTGTTTTCGTTCTGACGAATCATCTGCATGAGTTTTCTGATATCAGTTTGGCTTTTTTGAAGAAATGCCTTTCTAATATTACGCTTTAGTTAGACTGAAGTTGCAGAAAGAACTGTTGCTTCCAAACACTTTGTCTACCGAAAATAGCATAACAACCATCCCGCCATAAACCGTACTATCTCAGAGCTATATGACAATCTACGAAGATATTCCTTTAAGTTAGCTACTATGAAGCCAAAATTTGCTTCAATAAAATAACTTATTTACTTTGTTAACTAACACTAAATAGATTTTTT
>CM032448.1:96388028-96417846 GCA_019049505.1 Pachyrhynchus sulphureomaculatus
GCTTTTTCCGCACACATGCCGCTCCTGGAGCGCTTTAGGGACTTCCCTGCGACACGTGTGCTAGACCCATAATAAAAAAAACGACTGATACTTTTACTAAAATGCGTCACAGACAAAGGTTCCCCCTACCGATTTTTTATTGAATCACTAAAATCACGTCTACCAAAATAAATTATCGCTGACACTTTCTTACTTGACAGACTGTAGGTACAAAAGATCCTTTGTGTCAGCAAGTAACAAAGTAAATAACACAAAATCCTTTAAAATCTGCATTATGGAACAAATAACAGACATGTCCCACTAGTCTTCAAAAAAGACCCACTGTGCGACTTGTCTCGTCTCCAACCTGTTACCATTTTAAACACCCGAAGCCGGCCATATAAAAAACAATCCTTAAACCAATTACTTTTGATCTAAGCTTGCGTAAGGTGTAATTTTAAAGCCATCAACATGGTGTTTTCACACCGTTAGTGTTTGGTAATTTAACACTTCCGTTTTTTCATTAAACTACCATTAAATCTATAACAGTTAAAATAGAAAAGGGTCGTCCATGTATAGATAATCACTAGGGAGTTAATCTATGACAGATTTATGAGTTACAAAAAGATGAAGTTTGAAGAATATTTATTGATTAATAAATTATTATTTTAACTTGTCGCGGCAAAATATAACTTCCTGTGAGATTCGCCAGTGTCTGTCTATCCATAGCCTAAGAGACAATTTATTATGCATGATTTTCTTACGCTTGGGAACCCTGGTACCTTATAATATACCTAATATGAATTTGACAAAAAGAAAATATTGCAAATGATCCAATTTCCATGTTAAATGACTTTAATATTCATAACAACTGACTAGAGGATTGAAATACCTTTGACGAAAAAGGTCATGGAGCAGAATCCCATGCAATCAGGTGTGGTTTTGCCAAACTTATCGATGAGTCAATATGGCTAACCTGAACTAACCTGACTGATGGAGGGTTCATTAGTTTCCTTGATCTCTATTTAACTATCATTCTGAAGATTTACGCTATCGCTGTAAGTTATACGTTTGAATTTTTCCGGTCATAAACTCAATTCAACATGGAGTAATCTACCAGCTAGTGACAAAGAAGTACCTAAACTGCACAAAGTTTAACAGAACAAATCCACTAAATGGGAAGAACTCAAGAAATATTTTTGAACATCCTCTTGGCTAAGCGTTTGTTTTCGTTCTGACGAAAGCTCTGCATGAGCTTTCTGATATCAGTTTGGCTTTTTTGAGGAAATGCCCTTCTAATACTACGCTTTAGTTAGACTAAAGCGTAGTATTGCAGAAAGAACTGTTGCTTCCAAACACTTTGTCTACTGAAAATAGCATAACAACCATACCGTCATAAACCGTACTATCTCAGTTAGAGTTATATGACAATCTACGAAGATGTTTCTTTAAGTTAGCTACTATGAAGCCAAAATTTGCTCCAATAAAATAACTTACTTACTTTGTTAACTGACAATAAATAGATTTTTTGTAAAGATTTACAAATGCGTCTTAGTTTAAGCGTTTGAAAATGTAGTTGTACTACGAAATTGCGATAACGCATTTGTAAATCTTTACAAAACATATTTAGTGTCACTTAATAAAGAAAATAAGTTACTTTATTGTGAAAATGTACTATCACAAAGTAACGGACCAATCAATCAACTCTTCAAAATTTACTTGGTCGCAAAATTACTGTAGATGCTCTAAGTACTATGCTTAGATCTTTTTGATTTTCTTTCTTAGTAAAAATGAGTACAAGTAATTTGGTGAGTCAAGCATTGATAAAGTTTCGCCCTAAAGAGGAAAAGAAAGTAAAAATTATTTATGCACGAATGTCGCAGGTATACGGTAACGTGTGTCCATCTTATTTTCAAGTAAAATTTTGAGGATTGCTACTGTCTAACAGACGAATGAAGAGCCTGGTGTTTACTAAAAAAGCTGGAGTATCCAAAATTGCAGTTTTCAAGATTATGCATGAAGATTTAGCGATAAAAAAGCTTCTGCATACTGAATCTGCAAACTCCTGATACCAGTGTGGAAAGTAGCGAAGAAAGACTTTTCTCAAGGATATTTGACAAATATTCCGTACGGAACACTTACGGGGAACACTTATCGGATGTCACAGCCAATTTTCTCAGAAACTATTTGACATAGAAATTTGTAATGACACAAATATAGGAACTGATGGCCCAACCAGAGCCGTATATTGTTGAAATTAAATTTTGACAAGGGTTAGTTTTGGGGGCTGAAATCGGAAGTGAAAAAAAAATTTTTGCAAAGTCGTCGAGTGGGGTGTCAAATGAAAGCTTGTGTAAACACTAGTTCAAAAATATTTATGCCGTAATACTCGAGCAAAGTAGTAATCTAAAAATAAAAAAAATATATCCTGGAATATTCTATACAAGGCGAAGGTTGAGCGAAAATTATCATGAGGGAATTACGTTTTATAATTTATCTGGTATAAAAAACTATTTGTCTTGACAATATGGTGAAGGTTTTTCGTCGAAAGTTGTGAATTTAAACGGGATTAAGAGCTACAAAATATCAATATGTATTCGGTGTAATTAATATATACTCATACACTTATACAACAACAATGAGAGTTATCTTACACAAATCGTCACAACTGATGAAGCTTGTATATTCTGTTGGAATCCTTCTATGAAGGAGCAACGTTTAAACGGTTCTCCACTTCCAAAGAAGAAGATTAAGTCACCATTTTTTGAGACTGCGAAGGAATTTTACTTGCTGAATATTTAGAAAAGCGTCCACAAATAATGAACAGGTTAACGGAAGAACAAGAAGATCGAAAACATGAAGTAGTCCATTAGACAAAACGTCGGAATTTATAGGGAACCATAATTTTTCTGTTCCATGGCAACTGCAGGATTTATAAAACTCGCACAGTTTAAGCCATTACCAAAAATTGCGGATTCGTCGAGTTACAACCTTCATCCTGATTTAGTTCCCTTGAAGTTTTTTTGTTAAAATATTTGAAGAGGTCTAAAATTTTCCTAAGATGATTAGTTGAACGCTATTGTAGAGTCGTTTTTTGAGGCGCAAAAAAGATCATTTTTAGTGTTCCGTACGGAAAACTTATAAGATCACTTCGGTGTCTGTCCGTCTGTCTATCTGTCTGCAACACCCGATTTTCTCCGAAACTATTTGACATAGAAAGTTGAAATTTGGTACTAATATAGGAATTAATGGTCCCGTCAGAGCCATACAATGTTGAAAGTTAAATTTTGACTTAAATATATAAAATTGCTGGAAATCGCTGGGCCCCCCTTATCTCGAAAAGGACAGATCAAAAAATTTTGAAAAAATTCTAGTATATTTTCCACAAGGTATATTGAACAAAAATTATCACGAGTGCACTATCTTTAATAATTTATCTGGTATATAAAAAAGAACTAAAATTTCAAGGTCATCAGTTTTCAGTGAAGATCGGAAAAAAACTTGATTGAAAACTCATTTGGAGTGTGTTTCACGAAGTCCTTGATTATTCGTTCGTAACAAGCATTTTTAGTGTTCCGTACGGAACACACACTTCGGTGTCTGTCTTTCTGTCTGTCTGTCTGTCTGTCTGTCACACCCGATTTTCTCCGAAACTGTTTGACATAGAAAGGTGAAATTTGGTAATAATATAGGAATTGATGGCCTCATCAGAGCCATGTGGTTTTGAAAATTAAATTTTGACTTAAGGGGTTAGTTTTGGGGGGTGAAGTCGGAAGTGAAAAAAAAATTTTTTTACTAGGTCATCGAGTGTGGTGTCAAATGAAAGCTTGTGAAAACACGAGTAAAAAATATATATAATATTATACTTGCGCGCACTTTTCTTTGTATTATTTTTAAAAATTCGCGAAAAAATCGCTGTCCCGGGCCTTATCTCGAAAAGTACTTATCAAAAAATTTCGAAAAAATTCTGGAATATTCTCCACGGGGTGTAGATTGAACGAAAATTATCACGAGTGCATTACCTTTAATAATTTATATGGTATATAAAAAAAAACAAAAATTTCAAGGTCATCAGATTTCAGTAAAGATTGGAAACAAACTTTGTTGAAAACTCATTTGGGGTGTATTTTGTGAAGTCACTGATCATTTTATACCTCTGTGACAAATTTTTTTTATTTTAAAAGCAATCAACGTACGGAACACTAATTGCGCAAGTTCAACTTGCACTTCACCGGTTTTTATTCTAAAAGCAATCAACGTACAGAATACTAATTGTGCAAGATCGACTTGCACTTGGCCGGTTATTGTAGATGAAATAAAAAAAAACTCAAAAAACGTTGGATAAGTGTACATAGACGATAGTTATGTAAAAAAAAACATATATTTTTTTAAACCTTGCAAGTTTTCCTTCATAGCTGGGTAGGTAAGTGAGAAAACACCTTCGTACATGATCAGACAATGCTATTGCAGTAACATATGTTGCCAACTTATTAGCTGAAATATTTGGTTCACACTCTGCTGTTTATTTCCAGAGACGAATACTACTCACCATTACTGATGTAGAGTTAATAATGCCTGATACTGTTTTTAACGTATCATAAAGGGTGTCTTAACGACGATAGACCCAAAGAAAGATTATAATGTTGTAAAAATACCTGCCATACGAAAAAATATGTCAACTAGTATCCCGCAGAAAATAATTTTTTATTTTCTGCTGAATATTTGCTTAAATCGATACCTAAGAAAAGTAAAGAGATAGGAAGGAACCAGTCGCATTGCTCTCAGTAATATCGAAAGTTATGAAAAAGACTTTCTGTACATTCGTACGCAAAGATCAACAGAACTCCTACTGTATTGCACATATCTTTCTTCTTAAAATGCCATATCCAATACGAAATCATGACTTCAACAACAACTATATTAAAGTGATATAACAGCTCAATAAAAACAATAGAACACGTAACATATAAAGACACAGCAAGGACTAACTGAAGAAGTACCAATATCACCTGGAATTCGACAAGGCGATAGCATGAGTCCAATACTATTTAATTTAATAATTGACAAAATAATAAATAGTGTTAATAAGTTTCTACGAAAAAGAGGGAAATTTTGTAAAACGAAATGATTGTTGGTAAGCATGATTCTTGTAACGATTGTGTTTAAAGTTTTAGACAGATCCAACGCGCAGGTGACTGTTGGAAGCTATGAGCGCATCAACAGCGCAATATAAATTCGTTTAATAAAAATCGGATCGATTTAAATCATTTTACGAGTTTACAGAATTATTTTGACCTTTTCCATTTAGGAGTTTTACATCTACGCAAAAGTATAAAGTGATCCGGATCGACCTGAATGATGTCAATCGAGTAACTGCACATTAAAAACAAGATT
Source organism: Pachyrhynchus sulphureomaculatus (assembly GCA_019049505.1). Classification (NCBI taxonomy): domain Eukaryota; kingdom Metazoa; phylum Arthropoda; class Insecta; order Coleoptera; family Curculionidae; genus Pachyrhynchus; species Pachyrhynchus sulphureomaculatus. Next base: position 96,393,402 of record CM032448.1, read on the forward strand.
ATAAACAAATTGTATTTTCATGGTACCGACAATTTTAAAGTTCAGTGTCCTAATAAAATACCTGCCATATAAAAAAAATCAATCGTTAAGTCCAACATGGTCGAACGCATTGAATCTATCAAGCACTTTCTTATAGAAAGCAAATTGGTTGGCACATATGTTGATTGATAGCCTTTTTCACAATCCTCAATATTACTGATAACAATGTGAGTGGTGGATAGTTATCTGGCACTATTTTTCTGTATTTTTTTAGGTATTGGCTGTACTCGAGCGACGAAAATATTCTTTTTCTGTAATATAAGTTGAAAAACCTACAAAAAATTGGTTTCAAATAGCTGGCAAATATCTTAAATACTATTACAGGTATTTGATCTGAGCCACACGCTCTTTTGGTGTTTAATTTGATTGATATACGTGTACTGATGAAGTAATATTGTAATACAAATTTTGAAACTCAGAATTTATCTTATTTAAAACTAGCCGGGCCCGCGGCTCCGCTCGCGTGAACTGGATTCACCACTATCGTCACTGCTTATTCCTTATGTTACCCAACGTAATAAAATATCTCCCATTATTTCCCCTTATCTCCCAATATTTCTCTTTATCTCCCATTATCTCTACATAATTTCCATTATCTAGGCTTATATCTGCTCATCTCCCATTATTTCTCCTTATCTCCCATTATTTCTCCTCATCTCCCGTTATCTCACCTTCTCTCCCATTATCTAGGCTTATCTCGACTTATCTAGGCTTATCGCGACTTATCTCGCAATATTTCTCCTTATCTCCCATTATTTTTCCTTATTTCCCATTATCTCGCCATAACTCCCCTTATCTAGACTTATCTCTGCTTATCTCCCATTATTTCTTCTTATCTCTCATTATTTATACTTATCTCCTATTATCTCACCGTATCTCCCATTGTCGAGGCTAATCTCGACTATGGGACCTATTATTTCTTCTTATCTCCCATTATCTCATCTTATCTTCCATTATCTAGGCTTATATTGAATTATATAGAACATATGTATAAACTTATAAAAAACACGTAAATCGGATAAGTGGTTCTCAAGTGATAAGCGCACTAACGGTCAGACAGACAGACAGAGAGACGTTGCATTTTATATATATTATATTCTTTGCTAGATGATATTGTTCCATATTTAATGCTTTAGGCAGTGTATTGCAAGAGAACGCGCAAGCAGCAAACTTTTCTCCGACTTGATTCACTATTATCGTCACTGCTTATTCCTTATGTCACCTAACGTAATAAAATATATCCTATAACCTGGCCAGAAAAAAGCACGTAAATCGGATAAGTGGTTCTCTAGTGATAAGAGCACTAACGGACAGACAGACAGATACACAGACAGAGAGACGTTGCATTTTATATATATTATAGATATTCTTTGCTACGTGATATTGTTCCATATTTAATGGTTTAGCATGTTTAAAAAAAAAACACGTAAATCGGATAAGTGATTTTCCAGTGATAAGCGCACTAACGAACAGACAGACAGACAAACAGACAGACAGAGATACGTTGCATTTTATATATATTATAGATGTAATAAAATATATATCTATAACCTGGTCAAAGAACATATGTATGAATTTAAAAAATCACGTAAATCGGATAAGTGGTTCTCAAGAGATAAGCGCACTAACGGACAGACAGACAGACAGACAGAGAGATGTTGCATTTTATATATATTATAGATATAGATTATTATTATTATTATTATTATATAACCTGGCCAAAGAATATATGTATGAATTTAAAAAAAGACACGTAAATCGGATAAGTGGTTCTCGCATGATAAACGCCCTAATGGACAGAGAGACATTCCATTTTATAGATATTATAGATTATAGATTATAGATATTCTCTGCTACATGATATTGTTCCATATTTAATGGTTTAGGCTGCGTATTGCAAGGGAACGCGCTAGCGGCAAACTTTTTTCCGACTTCATTCACTATTTTACGTCACTGTTCATTCCTTATGCTACCTATCGTAATAAAATATGGCGTATAACCTGGCCAGAGAACATACGTATGTTTAAAAAAAAAGTACGTAAATAGGATCAGTGGTTCTCCAGTGATAAGCGCACTAACGGACAGACAGACAGAGAGACGTTGCATTTTATATATATTATAGAAGTTCACCCCGTAGCATCCGATTTTCCTGCACAGCATTAGCTATAACTATACGAATAAAATAACATTAGCGCACAATATGTTCCTCCACATAATACATCAAGATATTCGCCAAAAAGGCAAGAAGGAAGTCACACAGCACCCCCGTATCGTCATCCCTTATCAGACAAAGAGTCGCCTTGCTGTGACGTGGAAAAATTACACCACAACATAACATTGACCGTGCGGAGACATCTATTGTGACACTGTCAGAGAAGACGTCGCGTGGGGCAGATACGAACGATCGCATCGCGGATAATGTTCGCTGAACCGCTCTAATGATGCCCGGCTATAAGATATCTTTTTTAGGTATCTTCAATGTTTACTATGGCTATATTGTACAGGAAAAATCTATGGTTAAAAACGTTTATAACCTCTAACATATTAATTTGGCCAAATAAGTTATTTCATATTTATTTCTTCAAAGTTGTTCTTGTAATTTTCATCATGTATTTTTTTCTTTGATTCTGTTAGCCGATACTTCTTGGAAATTCATAATAAAGTTATATAACATAAAAAGCAATACTATGTTTTAATTTCCAATATATTTAAAGTCACTTTACAATTGTTTCACCATACAATGGCTTCTTCAGAAGCTTTATTTATCTTATTTACTTCTGAAGAAGCCATTGTATGGTGAAACAAATGTCAAGTGACTTTAAATATATTGGAAATTAAAACATAGTGTTGTTTTTTATATAATGTATTTTTTTAACGACTTAAAATGATAACGGAAAGACGATTTTATCAGTATAAAAATACAAAAAAGTACACTTTCATTCAGGAAAACTTATCTGTTTGCATTACTGAAAAAGAAGTATAGTGAAGCCAGAAAAGACGTTCCAGGTATTTTGGAAATATATCTGGAAGATATGACATATAGAAGGATTTAGTATTTTAACTTATCCTACTGAAAAGAAATATTTCCTGCTGCAATGTGTTGTATACCTAAACCCGCAAAAAAGATCATGAGAATTATCATCAATCAATATCTGTTAAAAAACTGGAAATAATATGGTCTTCGTGAGCAAAGATCAACAATAGATCTCCAGCTTATGTCAAATATGATAATAATACTAATAAAAGGTCTTTATTTTTGACTTAATCTCTAGAATAACGCTATTAAACTCTACCGAGACGCTAGAGTGCACTTGATATATGAGTCCTTGTAGCCCATGGCGCACTGTGTTGCGAAACTGGGAAAACGTGGTCAAAAATGAAAAAACCGAAGTTTTTAGTTAGGTATTTTTGAGTAATAGGTTGGCTACACTAATGGTTGGGCTGTCTAATTTTATCTGCAGCAAAGGTATGCCATTTATACTTAAGCCTAGGTAACGCGTCAAACTTGACCAGTTTTGTGCTACGTGGTGCAGCTATTGTTAACGTCAAATCTCGTGAAACTTTGAAGTGAAATATTTAACAGTGTAATTAATTAATCAGTGTAAATCAAAATGGACGTTGTTGCGGAAGATATGTACAATATTTTGATATAATGCATAATACATAAACATTATTTATAAGACATTAATTTTAATTCAAACAATGGAGGAATGATAACTGAAATTTTACATAAGTAATGAAAAAAACGCAGTAAAAAGTTATGCGTTTAGTATCGCTTAGATAAATGACTTATTTAGACATAATCTGTAGTTAATCAACTACTCAGCGGGTGTAGAAAAATGCCGTGGAGAGTTGCGCTTTCGAAATTGCGGCACACATAAAGAAAAAAAATGCATCACATCGATAATTTCCATATGAACCATTTTATGCCTGTACTATTTAATAAATTAATTTTAAAAATTAAGGGCATATAGAGGTGTCGCAAAAGGTCTTTTTCAAGATGAAGAACATTATTATTATTGTACACATTTTCATAATAAAATAATTATTTTGCAATTAAAAAAAGCCTAAATGTAAAACGCTGTACGAAAGATATACTGATTTTGTAAAAATTCTACATTTTTTTCCGAAGAGCAACAATCAAGAAAATTATTACATTTTTAAAGTTTCTTGAAAAAACTGATACAAAAGTTAATAACAATTGATATTCCATTCCATAAAAAAATATATAATTTTGATGGAATTTTCCATTTTTTTTTACAAAGTCACGCAAAACTGAGTGAATTAATACTTTTTTCTGAAATTGTTGTAAACTGTTACAAAGTTTAACAATTAAGAATTGTTTATAAAAAAATTCAAGAAAATTTGTAAAATTTTCCCAAAAATCACAAAAATCAAGTACATTAATACTTCATGAGAATTTGTTGCAAATAATTGCAAGGTTTAAGAACAATTATGAATTCGTGGTTAAGATGTGAAAATCAATGTTAATAAAAATATTCATAATATTCATAGTAAATCGAATAATCTCAAAAATTACCTTTCTCGTGGCCCCTATATCTAGTTGCGCCGTTTATAATATCATTACTTTTTTAAATATTACAAAAAAATTCATACTTTTTTACCGATTATATTTCTTCTAATTTCAGATTCTTGTGACGATATCGTACAATATTTTCATTCTGATGAAAGATCACTTAAATAGTGATATAACAGTTATCATTGACAATTTGGAAAATCGTCTTTCTCAAAGGAGTGGTAGCCTCATGAAGATATGAAGCAATTAATTAAAAATTTATTCACAGCCACAGTGACTATTAAATCAGCGCATTATGATTTGTATTACAGTTTAGTAACATATTTTATAAGTACTTTTCTTTTAAATTGAATTAATGAAATTTTATTTGTAAAACCGGCTAATTAATGTTTTTTTGTTCGTCTTCGTAATATAATGTAGCTACTACTTATTTCGAATTCGATTTGAATACCATAAAAATTAATTTTGTTGTAATAAAGTCCGCCACCTCGATTCCGCCATTTTACATGTTACAATTTTTAATCAATTTTTTTATATAAAACATTGAGCGTCATGAATAACATTGTTTCCTTTCTCGAATTTGATTCCGCCATTTTAAATTTTACACTTTTTTAAATTAATTTCCTTATTGTATAAAGCATTGAACGTCATAAATAACATCGTTTCTTTTCTAGAATTTGTTTTTTTTGTTATAATGAAGCCCGCCATCTTGGATCTGCCATTTTAAATTTAACACTTAACTTCCTTATATAAAGCACTGACCGTCATAAATAACATAGGTTCCTTTTTTATTTTAATTTACATTTCGCCATATTGGATCCTCCATTTTGAATTTTCACATGTTTATGACAAATTTGTGATAAGAAAGGTCAAAATATTATGTACGCTAATTTTCGTCAAAATCTACAAAGTTTTCAATTTTTGGCCACTTTTTCTCAGTTTCGCAAAACAGTGTGGCGATACAAAAACAAAACTTTTACGACTTTAGAACAGATGAAGTGAGTGATAATAAATAACCACGAAATTCAATACGAACGGAACACTTACTCTCTGTCGGTCTGTCACACCCGTCTCCGAAATTATTTGACATATAAAAATAAAATTTAGCACAAATATAGTCTTTGATGGTTCAATCAAAGCCGTGTAGTTTTGAAAGTTAAATTTTGACATAAGAGGTTAGGTTTAGGGGGTGAAATCAGAAGTGAAAAAAAAAATTTACCAAGTCATCAAATGAAAGCACAAGTTCAAAAATACATGTGATGTAATACTTGCGCACACTTTTCTTTGTATTATTTTTAAAACATGAGCAAAAATCGCTGTCCCCCACCCTATCTCGAAAAGTACTGATAAAAAAATTTTGAAAAAATTCTAAAGTAGTCTTTATAAAATGTGGATTAAGCAAAAATTATCACGAGTACATGAAGTTTGAGAATTTATTTGGTATTAAAAAAAATTTTGTGCCTTGGCAATATGGTGGTTTCTCAAATATATTTTTTAGTATATTACTACTACCGAGTAGTGCGTCCCTTCTGTGCCTAGACAAAATAATTTTATTTTATTTATTTATAATTAAACAAACAGTAAGGTAGTAAATATTGGTTTTACACTTTTGTTACTAGATTCTAGATGGAGCTAGATTGATTTATTGGCTATTGGTTAGTTAAAATGTAATAACTTATACATGACTGACTAAGAAAAAACATGAAAATACATATTGGATATACGGACAGATGTCAGGGACCCAATTAACTTAGCCTAGGTAAGGATTTTATTTTATTTTAAAATGACTTTAAGGAGCATTAATTGCGCAAGTTCGACTTGTACAGGGTGAGTCTACGATAGAGTAAAGTTCATTATCCCATTTGTTGCGGGAATGACGAAAAAATGTTGAATACAATAGTTTTAGGGAATGTTAAGGTGCACAGTTTAAAATTATTTTTGAGTATACAGGGTATAGCCTGGCCGGTATAACATATGTTTTTTTTAATGGAACATCCTATTTTCTATTTTTTTTTTTTAAATCTGCATAAAATTTTATAACTTTTTTATTAATAATGTTATATACCTAAACCGAGTAGTTCTTCTAATATTTCAATTTTTTTTAAAAAAATACTAGTTTTCAGTTTTGTAAAAAATTGCCAGTAACGCCATTATTTCCGAAGGTGGAATACTCATAATTGGTACGAGCGTTCTATAGAGATGAAAAAAAGATATATGTAAAGATATTTGAGTTAGATGCTACAGGATGCTCAACATAAATTTATGCATTTCGACTATTTTAAATTGAAAAAACTCAAATTTTTTAGATTGCACATCCTGTATATTATTATTTTTTCTGATAGATTTTACAACAACTTTTATTAAGTACGTCATATACCTATTTCTAATAGTTTTCGATTTATTTTGAATTTTTCAATTTTTACCCTTGTTTTTAATATACTTACGCTATAATATCATAGTTGCCAAGACAAAACAAAACTGTAGGCATTGTCAAATTTTGACATGTCTATTAAGCAAGTAAAAATAGTTTAATTTGTTGTAGTAAAGGACGTATAAAGGTAGTAGTTATGGATTTTCCTAAAAATGAATTAATTGATATGGTTTATATATTGGGCAAGGCCGGAAAAAAAATTGTCTTTTGGCAGTAAGGCTTTACAGAGCGAAGTAGCCTAATAGACGATACCATCTAGAAAATCTTTTCAGTGCGGTTTGATGGTAGTGGTAGCGTTGAGTTTACGAAACGGAAAGTAGTAAACCAGAATGCTACCATTGGTCGCTTAATATATGGTGTGGAATATTAAATTTTCGAATTATTGGTCCATATTTTTCCGCGAACCGCTTAAGAGACCTAGATATCTAAATTTTTTTGCAAAATTACCCCAACTTCGTGAAGAAGTTGATGGGGAATAAACGTGGATTCAACAAGACGGAGCTCCTGCTCATTACCACCGGGAAGTTCGGGAATTTTTAAACGATCGTTACTCACAAAAATGGATCGGTAGGGATAGATTCATTCAGTGGTCCCCCCGATCATCTGACATAACACCTTTAGACTTCTTTTTGTGGGGCTACATTAAAGATCGTGTTTATGTGAATCCCCTACAACACCAGCAGATATGGAAAATAGGATACGGAATGCGTGCAGGACAATAACGCTCTTTATGCTAAGGAAACTGAAGGAAAATATAGTAAAACGACTAAACATGTGTATTCAAGTACACGGGTATATTTTTGAACATTTATTACGCCATAATAATGAATCATTAGATAAGTTAAACTATATTAAAATTATTATTAACTATTTGTTTATGTTTTCACAATAGCGTAAGTGTATTAAAAATAAGGGTAGAAATTGAAAAATTCAAAATAAATCGAAAACTATTAGAAATAGGTATATGGCATACTTAATAAAAGTTGGAGGGTTTTGTAAAATCTATCAGAAAAGGTACTAATATACAGGGTGGGCCATTTAAAAAATTTGAGATTTTTCAATTTAAAGTAGTTGAAATATATCTATTTTTCATCTCTATAGAACGCTCGTACCAATTATGAAACAATGGCGCTACTGGCAATTTTTTTACAAAACTGAAAACTAGTATTTAAAAAAAAAATATTTAAATATTAGAAAAACTACTAGGTTTAGTGTATAAAATTATTAATAAAAAGGTTATACAATTTTACGCAGAATTTAAATATAAATTAGAAAATAGGATGTTCCATTTAAAAAAAAAAACATACGTTATATCGGCCACACTTTTTTAAAGTACCCTGTATACTCAAAAATAATTTTAAACTGTGCACCTTAACATTCCCTAAAACTATTGTATTTAACATTTTTTCGCCATTCCCGAATGAAATGAGATAATGAACTTTACTTTATCGTTGACTCACCCTCTACTTGTCCGGTTTTTTAATGTTCGTCCAGAATAAATTACGTAAATTTTTCAAAGAAAATTTAATAATCATCTTAAAACTGAAGCATTTTACAATTTTAATATATTCTCTAGATGATCGTTCCTTGATTTATGTTAAAGAAATTTTGTTTATTTTGATTTTATTTGGCTTATTTTATTGTATTTTTACCGACTTTACTGAACTACATATACAGGGTTACAGAGAAAGTCGTCCTAGATAATTAAGGATGTTATAGTTTAGGTCGTTTCTGACCGATTTGACTCTATGACATGATGTCCTAAACTTAACCGTTTTCGAGATATTGAAGTTTAAAGATTTTCTAAAAAAAAAATGTTGTTTTTTTTGCTTTTTATCGATTTTTTTTTATTAGAGGTTCTCGAGTGCGATTTTTTGGTTATTTTTAATTAGTCTGTATGTCAAGTATCAAAAATCATCAAAAAAATTTGAACTAGTTACTAACAGTTAATTATTTTTAGTAGCCTATATTTGATAGAGTTAAACGCGGCTTGTTAATGTTTCTAAATTACGAATTTTTACCAAGTGTTTCCTACTTTAAATCAATAAAGAGAAAAAAAAAATGTATGGAAGTTATTCTGCAAATTATTTTAAAAACTTTTACGTCTTTTTAGCTATCTAAAACGGTATAATATCTACTGGATCTATTGAAAATTCTAAGAAAATGAGATTTCAATTGGCCCAAATGTAGAGTAACATAATAATAGAATTTAGATACTACCAATTACCGGTTTACTACCTGCACCTTCAAACAATAAAAAGGGTTGGGTAAGCATTTTTTCCGGTCGGGGTACTCTCTGTGCGAGTGACATTTTCTGTTCCCTAAACATTATTGAATGATTTTTAGTCTGCTCATGCGATTCGTCCGTGGTAGATGTGCTATACCGTGCTTTTCAAAAATATCTGTGTTTTCATCTTCTGACTGTGAATTGCCTCGTAACTGGATTTTGATCTCTGCTTGTGAATATGGCAACGTATACCAACGAGGAATATGCTGACATCCTAATGTGTTACGGATTTTGCGAAGGAGTGTCGTCGCGTGCACGTGATGAATACATACTGCGATATCCTACTCGTCGTGTACCTGATGTTAGCGTATTTGATGGAACTTTTTGAAGACTACGAGACATGGGACGACCACGTATCTTTGACGAAGACGAAGAAAACGAAATACGACGTCTCTTTGAGGTGGACCCAACCACATCTACAAATGTAGTCGCACAACAGCTTGGTATTTCGCAGTGGAAGGTATGATTTGTAATGCATACTGTTGGGCAACACCCTTACCACTATACGCCCGTGCAAGTCATTGAAGAAGGGGATCCGTTGCGAAGATTAGAATTCTGCAGATTTATGCTCAATACCGATGTCGAAGATGCATCTTTTTTTAAGAAAATACTATGGACTGACGAGTCGAAATTCGACAAAGACGGTCTGACAACTACCACAATGCCCACTATTGGGCTTCTAAAGAGGAAGGCAACCTAAACAAAAAAAGAACGAAAGGATCACAAACAAGATTCAGCTTAAATGTATGGATGGGTATAATTTCAAATTATTTGGTTGGGCCATTCTTCCTGCCAGATAATTTGAATGGCGAGGAATACGACAATTTTTTGCGGAACGATTTACCTAATTTGATGGAAGACCTATCTATTGGTTTGAGACAAAACATGTACTTTCAACACGATGGCTGCCCAGCTCACTACAGAGGAAGTGTTCGTGCATGGCTCAATGACAATTATCCCAACAAATGGGTTGGAAGAAGCGGACCTATACCTTGGCCGGCGAGAAGCCCAGACCTAACACCGATGGATTTTTATGTGGGGTCAAATGAAAAGTCTCGTATACGACCAGATGACTCCTATCGAAAACGTGGATGTCCTAAGACAAAAAATAATTGATGCGGCTGATGAAATGAGGCGGCACCTCACAACCAGCGTTGTGAAAAGTAATTTAAGAAAAAGAATGAGAATTTGTGTTAGACCATATAGAACATGAATTATAATTAATAAAAAAATTAAATTGCAAGGTTTTTTGTTTTATTTGTGTATTTTTCGTATTTTCACCTAGAACTAAAAATTTACCTTTTGCTACCCGAGCCCGCTTTAGGTGTCATTCTGTGTACAGTTTTCATTAAACTCCTAGTATTATACCTTTTTTAATAGCTAAAAAGACGTAAAAGTTTTTAAAATAATTTGCAGAATAACTTCCATACATTTTTTTTTCTCTTTATTGATTTAAAGTAGGAAACACTTGGTAAAATTCGTAAATTTAGAAACATTAACAAGCCGCCATTTGAAACTGTTAGTAACTAGTTCAAATTTTTTTGATGATTTTTTGATACTTGACATACAGACTAATTAAAAATAACCAAAAAATCGCACTCGAGAACCTCTAATAAAAAAAATCGATATAAAAGCAAAAAAAAACATGTTTTTTTTAGAAAATCTTTAAACTTCAATATCTCGAAAACGGTTAAGTTTAGGACATCATGTCATAGAGTCAAATCGGTCAGAAAACGACCTAAACTATAACGTCCTTAATTATCTAGGACGACTTTCCCTGTAACCCAAATTTTTTTGATGATATTTGATGTATATTTTTTATTTATTTATACTTACTTCATTTCTAAGTTTTTTTAAATATTATCATTATTATTAAAGTGTTGAAATGGAAATGATTTGATTTACTTACATTTCAGATGCGCAATCGTAAAGGATTACATACAACAATAAGCGATCCTTTCATTAATCAAGAACAATGCATCATACACAACCAAGTAAGCCAGCCAACAAAGATAAGAGGGAGATAATGATGTGAAGTGAGCATCTTAATTCTGGATGAGAAATGCCAGGGACATTGTCGCTTGGTTTGGACCCTCTCTTAGTTGAAGTTACAAATGGTCCTTCGAGTCCAGGGTCAGGCAGTAATTTTAAACAGATCCACAAATTAGACGATGGCGACATACGACTTGAAGATAACTTCGTTTCGGATGATGAAGTGTACCTTGGGACAGTATATTATTGTAATTAAATACGGATTAAATGTAGGAGAATTTATACAACCGCGTCATTTAATTTATTTAAGTTCATTGTTAATTTAAAAATGGATCTTTGTAAATTTATTAGACTGCAGTGAAACATATATTATTTTATTTTCGATAGATGTGGTTTTTACTGATCATTAAATTTAAATTTCGATACTGGTATTCACCGTTTGTCAAGTAAGCAAACGTAACTGTTACAGAGGTATATAAAATGATCGTATTCTTGAAAAAAAATGTGTTTCGCGAATAATTTTTTGCCATCAATGTATTCTTTGGTGTGCTAACAATGGCGCAATAACCTTAGTAAGTTCTCCAATCGCCTTCTGCAAAATCACTCTTAATCGAGAGATTTTCTGCATACTCCGCAAATTATTTGAATCACGCGAGACAACTAAGTCAATAATCAAAGTGCTCGAGAGTGCTCAGAGTCCTTCCTCTGAGCTTTGTCTTTACAAGGAACCAAATATTTTCAATAAGGTTGGCGGCCGGCGATGTTTAGTGCCACTCTAGTATCTTATCGTGGACCCAAGCGAGCCGCTTCGCAATGTGATTTCCGCCCAGCAAAGATTTCTTTAACGTGCTTCGGAATTTGACATCATGAGCACGAAGATGTTGTGAATGATCTCATGGGACACATTTAAGCCCGGTTTTCTTAATTTTGCCGCTCCTTGAAGCAGTGTCAATTTCGAGTTCCATGAAAACAAAGACACGATTCGTTTTTCGACTTTCGGAGTGACTTTGCCTACCCAGCCACGTTTTGGCAAGTCGTCATTTTTCGTCTCGTTAAAATGATTTACCTACTTTTTCACGAACGACACTGACTTTTTAATATACTTAGAAGCCGCAGAATGTGTCATTTTAGGCCTTTGGATGGGAACAAAGAAAGACTGCCTCGAACCGACGTGCAAAGTGACTCATTTTGGATTTTATGTGATTTTGACGAAAGTTCGGAATCGACTGATACTTTTACTAAAATGCGCCGTGGATCGATTTTTTGTTGAATCGCTAGAATTGTATCTACCAAAAATGAATTACCGCGGACACGTTCTTACTTGACAGACCCTACGAAGTAAAAATTTTGCTCATATAGCAGAAAAATACACCAGTACGATAAACTTCCATGGACAACAATATACAAGGCACATAGATCTCATGGCTGGTAAAGTCACGGGTACAAACTAATCACGAAAACAAAAATAAACCTTTTCGTACGGAACTAAATAAACTCCATAAGCAGATGTTAACCACCGCTATAAACCTGCACATGTGCCATTTCTTCGTGAGAAACGTATTCCGATGAGTTTATGATCATTTAAAATAGTAAGGACAAAGAAATAAAATATGCCGCTGTGACACATTTCAACCTGTTCATAGCTTTAGATAAAACTAATTGCATATGATTTTATTCCTTCTTAAAAATTGCGATAGATTAACCAGGAAATTCAAGAACTTGGTTGAGCAAGATATAAAAATGAATATTTTTTTGCATTTGAAAACAAGTGATAATAAATGTCAAAACCTTTTCAGACTTTATATGGTTTCTATGTATCATTTTTTAAATAATTGTTTATTATTAGAATTAACTACGCTAGTCGAGAGATACATACAAAATCTAGATAATTTACTGTCTAGTACCTGTTTAATTTATTGAAAATCGATTTTCAGATGTCAAAATTATTAACTTATACTTACATGCAACCATTTTTTTTTAATTAAGCGTACTAATGGCTTGTTGAAATAAATTAATCGAACGAAACAGTGTAGACTGTGAGATCTAGGACACGGCTATTGTTGCTCAGTTTTTTTTTTAAAAAGGGGCTCAATGTGATTGCATCAACAGTAAGGACCCAGTGTGGTCTATAGCTTAAAAAAACATATATATCAGCGAAACCGCTCCATACTTCTAGGATATATATATATATATATTGGCAATATATATATATAAGTATATATTAATCAGCTGTTCGTATAATCATGTATATATATATATATATAATATATATATTAATATATAACGAGGGTCATTCAATAAATAAAGAGGCAATTGGTCTCGAGCCCAATGGAACGAAACCGCTCCATACTTTAGAGCGCAAGTTGGCAGCGTTATCAAATCGGCTTTCGATCATGTAGTGTAAACCTAAGCGCAAAATATTGTTACCATGGCAGCCCATTAAAATACATTATAGAAGAGCATGCTTTCTCTCATCAGATTTTTAGTAGCAAGGTGTTGCAAGTGAATACATTTTAGAATGTTCTTACAGTATGGACAATGTTGGAATAGATCGGTTCAAAAGTGGCCGAACATGAGTGTGTGACGAGCAGCGAAGTGGACGTCCAGTCAAAAGTTGAAATTGAGATTGATGGACTTATTCATGATAACAGAAGAATTACTGTTGAAATGATAGCTCAGCAGGTTTGGGTAAGCAATGGAACTGCCAATATATTATTCAGAACCATTTGTAACGCTTGCCCTCACTTACCCAAGAAAAACTTCAAGAACTGGGTTTGGAGATCTTACCTCATCCCGCATACAGCCCAGACCTGGCTATGTGTGATTTTTACCTGTTCGGACCTCTCAAAGATGCCTTACGTGGAAAGAGTTCACCAACAATGAAGAAGTGAAGGGAAAAGTGCAAGAGAAACTTTGACAACAACCGAAAGAATTCTTTGCCACAGGAATCAAGAAGCTAGCAGAAAGGTGTTGGACAAGTGTATTAACGTTGAGAGGGATCATATCGAAAAGTAGGTCAAATTTTGTAGCAATCCAATAAACCGTTCTTGGGCTAGAGCTATTTGTCTCTTTACTTATGGAATGACCCTCGTATATATACATACATACATATATATATATATATATATATATATATATATATATATATATATATATATATATATATATATATATATATAATAATTAAAATTCCGGGTTTCAATCCGTTCGTCTAACAATTAATTTGCACGACGTTTCGCCAAAACTCATTTGGCATTTTCAGGTTTTCCGCTGCTTGCTACTCGATACTGTGATCGTGCTGCTGCCGAGCTTCGAGCAGCACAGTAGGAGGACCACAGTATCGAGTTGCAGCAGCAGCGGGAGCACTTGAAAATGCCAAATTATTTTGGCGATACGTCGTGATTCATTTTGTCTAACGGATGAAACCGACCTATGATTCAATGAAAAGCTCTATTGTAACGATGATATATCAGAAAAAATCAGTCGACCGAGAGGTATCTTCGAGTACGCTGCGTAAATAGTTAGAGATACGTGAAAACAATATTAGGCCTTAAATAGTTTTACAAAAAGTCTGCGACGGCACATGTCTATCTACAAAGGTTGACCAAAATTATCGAAGTAAAGATATTAAAAATAGACTTGTTAAAATACTTCACTTAAAGAGAGTAATTTCGGGTAGGAAAATATAAATCCTTATCAAATTAAGCACGTTCTTTGTTTTGTGCATTTGACGAAGACAACAACTATCTTCAAATCGTAATTTTTGGATGAATAATTTAGATTTTACAAGGATGTTTCTGATCTCGCGTCGACGCGACGTACTCCCGGAATTCTGTCGCACAAACTGATTTTAAAAGTAGGGACTTCTATAATATTGCTGCGTAATTTAAATCCACCAAAATTATGTTCAAACCTAATCTGTTTGTTCTGGAATCCGGGGTAGAGGCACTTAATGTGGTGTATCACTACATAGTATAAAACAAAGTCCTACGCCGCGTCTATTCTATACCGTTGAATGTCTATGAACTCGGAAAAAAATAATAAATAAAGAATTTTAAAAATATTCATTATTTGCTCATTTACAATATCATACAAACTTCAAATTCCTTCCACATTTTGTCGCCCAGGCAAGTTTAATAGTAAGGCGTTACTGTATTATATAAGATTACAACAGAAAGCGCTTGAGGTGTACGATTTATATTGCCACTATTGTAATGTAAAAGAATTTTCGATTCTTCATTCTCGTAGTTTCTTCCTCTTTGTATGGTACTTTCCTTTAGTTGAACCGTTGTTTCAGTTAAGATGTGGTTATATATCCTTGGAAATATATCTAAGCCAGGGATTTTTCTTCACTTTCTGTAAAGTCTTTTACGAGGGCTACCTTTTAAGTTTTTGCAAAAAGAATGAAAGAAAAAAAAATTGGTACAAATCGTTTTATTGTTTCCCAAAATATTCGCCTTTAAGATTTATACACTGTTGCATGCGTTCGAACCCATTCTCGGAACATTTTTCCACTCTGAAGTTAGAATTCAACAGCTTCTTGAGGTGATGAAAATAGCAATCCACGCATTTTTTTCTGACATTCGAAAACAAAAAGAAGTCGTTAGGCGATAAATCAGGTGATTACGGGCAATGAGACACTAATTCGATGTTTTTCTTCGTCAAATAATCAACTGTTTGACGTGCTGTGGGAGAGCTGGCATTGTCATGATGAAGAATGATGCGACGTTTTCGGTTGTTTTGCCTGATTTCATCGATCACTTCTGGCAAACAAATTGTTGTATACTATTCAGCATTAACTGTTCTTAGATTCTTCAAAGCAATGATTGCAACATGTCCAGTAAAACCAAAGAGATAAGCGCGAACGAACCACTTTTGTTAGATTCAGTTTATCTTGGAACATCCATTGTTGATTGTTGTTTAGTTTACTGCTCGTACGAATATATCAAGTTTCGTCTCCAGTTACGATTACAATTTTTTTAGCATTTCCTT
Organism: Pachyrhynchus sulphureomaculatus; assembly: GCA_019049505.1. Taxonomy (NCBI): domain Eukaryota; kingdom Metazoa; phylum Arthropoda; class Insecta; order Coleoptera; family Curculionidae; genus Pachyrhynchus; species Pachyrhynchus sulphureomaculatus. Next base: position 96,409,680 of record CM032448.1, read on the forward strand.
ACACCAATTGATACGAGCTTATTTTTGAGTTTTGAATAAATTATGCAAAAGCTACCGGGAACAGATCTTTTTCACAGTTAATATATTCATGCAAATTCGAATGTACTGCAGTTTTTCATATGCCTAAGGATGCCCCTCTCTCGAGGTAAGTCACATGTCGATCCAATAATGATTCAATAATGATGCTTACAGCAACGATGCTTTTTGGAACAACAACCAGTTTTGGTTGTGGTTCCATAAGGAATAAGCAGTGACGATAATAATGAAGCAAGTCGGAAAAAAGTTTGCCGCTAACGCGTTCTCTTGCAATACACTGCCTAAACTATTAAATAAGGAACAATATCATGTAGCAAAGAATATAATAAAGATATAATGCAAGGTCTCTTTGTCTGTCTGTCTATCCGTTAGTACGTTGTTCACCTTCATAAAATTCATCGCTGACGGAAGCATGACATGATGAAATTCTGCAAACCAATTGTAACTGTAACTGTTGAGAAAGCGAACTTGTTGGCTGAACTCTTTGTCCGTCCGTCCTTCACATTTTCTACTGTCGATTTCCAAGGAAAAAAACACCAGTGTGAAAACCACCTACTATTCCCCATAGTGCAGTCTAAAGGATGCCCGATATTGTCTTCAGACAGCGTATCATAAAAAAACGTATTTTGATGAAGCTAGACACCAAAAAAGGCTTCTGGCGCTGACGGAATACCTGCCATAGTTCTCAAGAAACTGTCGCGAAAACTTTGGAGACGGCAAGGGATTTTTTTTAAGGAAAAATTAACACAAACATTTTTCTGTAGACTTTTCAACCTATAAGCCATCTACAGAAAGGGTAAATATTTCCTGTGTTCCTGCTGGAAATTGTGCCACAGTTCAGCCGATACCGTTTATTTGTACGATTGTGCGACGAAAAAAAGGCAAGATTGCTCTTACATACCTTGTCAAAGGTCATGTTTAAAAGGCTATCAATCAGTTTTAGATCTTCTGGAAAAAATATCTTGAAGGCTGAAAAGAACATATTTGTATGTTTGACATTAAAAAAAAAGAACGTAATAAAATCAGATAATTTGGTTCTTCTTGGTGATAAGCGCACTAACGGACAGACAGATAGACAGAGAGACGTTGCATTTTGTATATATTATAGATATTTCTTTGCAAGAGGTTGCTACATTTCCATATTTAATGGTTTTAGCAGGTGTTTAAAAAAAAAGCACGTAAATCGGATGCGAGAAAATTGTTCTCCTTGTGTTTAAGTGTCGCACTAACGGACGATTGAACATCACAGAAACACAAAAATGAAGAGACAGACAGACAAACAGACAGAGTTACGGACGTTACATTATTAAGTCTGTATATATTATAAATTAAAGAAAATATTTATTTTTCTTTTTAGTATCGTTAGATCTATTTTTTGACGAGTTTTGGGAATATGGTAGAAATGTAGCACAGGGGATCCACCGAAACTAGTAAAATTTTATTAGTAGAAAAAAAATTCCAGACGGAGCTAGATTGATTTGTTGGCTACTATGCAGTTAAGATGCTATAACTATTATACATTATTGACTAAGAAAAAACTGGAAAATACATATTGGATCTTAAGATCTATACATGTCAGGGACCTAATTAACTGAGCCTAGGAAAGATTTTAAAAGCAATTACCGTAAGGAACACTAATTGAGCGAGTCCAACTTTCCTTGGCCGGTTTTTCTACCTTATTTTGCACAATAACACCATCAAATGTGGTGTATTGGCATTTTTAGGACTAAATATTCTATATAAAAAAATATTTTAAAAAATCTAGTTTATGTCATATGTCAAAAACACCATGCGCGGTTATGCTGTAAAAGATTCTTTAAGAACGCTACAACTTCTGTATTTGTTCCACTCTTCAAATAAAAGTCTTGGAACGGGCGGGGGTCCACTTATATTCACTATACCCGTACAATAGAAAAAATACTTAAAATTGAAAGGTAACAAAAGAACCAACTTCCTTGTTTGAACTTGAAAAAAACTAATAAGAGACAAAACCCAATTATTATAACGTCAACAACGTCTAAAGGTAAAATTATATCACCATCTCGCCAGCATCTTTATTTTGCATTAGAAAAAAAACCTGTGTCATTAAAAACACCGAAACAAAAAACAGTGATTAACCTTTTTCATCTCGTTTTTCCGTACTCTATTTTTAAAAGTACATTAACATTATGCGATTGTGACTCTGGTATGTCATACACATTCGTATAACGTGTTTAAATTATAGTGCATTGGCCCATACAAAAAGTGTTAAAACGTTACACATATGTCTTCGGGCGACAAAAAATATTAACCACATGCTTCTGATGTTTCTTTAGCGTATTAATTTCAAAAACACTTGTCGTCTTGAATGGATGCGTCAATGCATTTTATGGTCGGTATTAAATTCGCCTTGCTAATAACATCATCATTTCAAATATATTACAAAAGTTATCTTTTACAAAGAAATACCTAACAATTATCTCTCTCTCTCTCATACATATATATGTCTATATATATATATATATATATATATATATATATATATATATATATATATATATATATATACATATATATACATATAAGTACAGGGTGCCCCATATGTATGGAATAATGATTCCACAGTACTTATTAATCAGTGTATCAAAAAAATTTTTAAATAAAAGTTATAGGATGTTATACGGCGCATATGCTGACGTTGATAATAATAATAATAACCTTGAAACAAAAACTATTTGTATATGCCGCAAGACTCCATAGATACAAAGAATCAAATGAGAGGAAAGACACCAACAACCTCTACCGAAGAAGCGAAAAACAGTTCTACCGGAAAACTATGTACAACAAACAGATAGCAGTGACTGAACCACCAAACAAACAAGAACTCACAGATTATTGGAAAAGTATCTGGTCAGAACCCAAACTACACAATAATAACACCCTCTGGATCAAAGCCGAAGAAGATAAACATAAACATGTGACAGAACAAGAAAATACCACATTAAATACACAAGAAACTACAGAAACTATCAAACACACACACAACTGGAAATGTCCTGGAATAGACAATATACAAAACTTCTGGTACAAACAGTTTACCACCACACACGAAGCACTCACAGACCAAATCAACAAAGCCATTTTACAACCGCACACATTTACCCACTTTCCTCACACAAGGAATAACATACGTTAAACCCAAAAGCTCAGACACCACAAACTCGTCAAATTACCGACCTATCACCTGTCTCCCAACCCTATACAAGATCATCACAGCCACAATTTCGAAGAAAATAGAACAACACCTAACAGATAACAATATTCTGACAGAAGAGCAGAAGGGATGCAGGAAAAATAGTCGAGGATGCAAAGAGCAGCTGATTATAGATAGCGTGATTATGGGACAAACCAGAAAAGAACACAGAAACCTTCACATCGGTTATATAGACTATAAAAAAGCTTTCGACTCCATACCCCACAGCTGGTTAATCAGGGCCCTAGAAATCTATAAAATCAACCAACACCTCAGGCAGTTTCTCGCGCAAATTATGAAAACATGGAAAACCAAAATACGCCTAGAAACACAAACCGAACGCATCCAAACAGAAGAGCTGTACATCAGACGGGGTATATTTCAGAGAGACTCGCTCAGTGCTCTATGGTTTTGCCTCTGTCTCAATCCACTCTCAAATATACTAAACAGAACAGAGCATGGTTTCAATATCAGACACCAAAAAGTGAATCAACATAAAATAAACCACCTCCTATATATGGACGACATAAAACTCTACGCTGCCACACAAACACAGCTGAAAAAACTCCTCAAAATCACAGAAATATTCACCTTCGATGTCAATATGGAATTTGGTATAAGTAAATGCAAAGTGCTCCACATCAACAAAGGCCAATGGAAGTGCTACCATGAGACAGAAACCATCAACAATGAAACACTCGATAACATGTTCGACAAAGAAACATACAAATATTTAGGCTTCCAACAAAGCACCAAGCTCAACCACACTCACATCAAAACAGAGCTCAGAACCGAATTTAAAAACAGACTGACGAAACTTTTGCAAACAAAACCAACTCTCAATCTCACTAAAGCCATCAACACGTTCGCTATACCTATACTCACATATTCATTTGGTATCATCAAATGGTCACAAACAGACATAGAAAATATTCACATCCTTATACGATCTCAATTCACCAAATACAGGAAATTACACCCCAACGCATGCAAAGAAAGACTTACCATCGAGAGGAAGGCAGGAGGAAGAGGATTATAGACATCAGATCATTACACACAAAACAAATACAAACACTTAGGAAATTCTTTCACAGCAAGCAAACCAGCCTCCACACAGCAACAGTGAAAGCAGACAAAAACTACACACCTCTTGACTTAGCCCGGGCAGACCACTCAGCAGACACACACAGTCACACCCAATTACAACAGGAAAAGATGAAAACGTGGTCAGAGAAAACACTCCACGGAAAACACAGATACCACATAGAACAAGACCACGTTAATAAAAAACAATCATACACCTGGTTACAGGATGGGCAGCTATTCCCTGAGACTGAAGGCTTCTTACTTGCCATCCAGGATAAAGTCATATTAACCAGAAACTACCAAAAGCATATCATCAAAGACCCGACTATTGCAGAGGACAGATGTAGGAAATGCCACCAGCAGAAAGAAACGATCGAACACACAACGAGCGGATGTAAAATACTGGCCGGAACAGAGTACACAGCCAGGCATGATTCAGCGGCCAAAGTAGTTCACCAAGCACTAGCCACAACATACAAACTCATAGAAAACACAGATCCCTACTACAAATACACGCCAACATCCATACTTGAAAATGAAGATTACAAGCTCTACTGGGACATCGGTATCCATACAGATAAAACAGTCTCCGCCAATAGACCCGATATTACTTTTCAGTGCAAAAAAGGTAAAGTCACCTATCTAATTGACATAGCTGCCTCCAACGACACAAACATCCAAACGAAATACACAGAAAAAATTTCCAAATACACAGACCTTGTAACGGAAATAAAAAGGCTATGGAGACAAGAAAAAGTCATCATTGTCCCCCTCATTATATCAGCCACAGGCCTTACACCAATAACATTCACACCACATTTAGTGCAATTAGGACTCAACACAGACATACACAGAAACATTCAGAAGTCAGTGATTTTGAAAACATGTAACATTGTCAGGTCATTCCTTAATACGGAATGGTAATAGCGTTTGTGCTAACTTGGTTTTGGACCGTCAGCCAAACATGGAACTACATTGATCAAATGTGAGAAAGAAGAACTTTTTGTAATAATAATAAGTTCACCAAGCACTAGCCACAACATACAAGCTCATAGAAAACAAAGATCCCTACTACAAATACACACCAACATCCGTACTTGAAAATAAAGATTACAAACTCTACTGGGACATCAGTATCCATACAGATAAAAGTCTCCGCCAATAGACCCGATATTACTTTTCAGTGCAAAAAAGAAAAAGTCACCTATCTAATTGACATAGCTGTCCCCACCGACACAAACATCCAAACGAAATACACAGGAAAAATTTCCAAATACACAGACCTTACAACGGAAATAAAAAGGCTATGGAAACAAGAAAAAGTCATCATTGTCCTCCTTTTTATATCAGCCACAGGCCTTACACCCACAACAGTCACACCACACTTAGTACAGTTAGGACTCAACACAAACATACACAAAAACATTCAGAAGTCAGTGATTTTGAAAACATGTAACATTGTCAGGTCATTCCTTAATACACACAATGGTAATGCGTTTGTGCTGACTTGGTTTGCGCCCGTCAGCCAAACATGGCTGACGGGCGCGTCCATGCGTTGCTTTGATAAAAGCACTCCGCACTCGTGCCGCTCCTGGAGCGCTTTAGGAAACTTCCCTGCAGCACATGTGCTAGAAATAAAAAAAAAAAAAAAAAATGGAACGACATTGACCAAATGTGAGAAAGAAAAACGAGAACAGTCATAATAATAATAAAATGTCTTTATTGTAATTTAATGGTAAATTTTAGAAAATTGTAATGTCACATCTCAATAGCGCCATCTAGTGGTCGTTTGTAAAAACTTAAAAGGTGATCCTCGTATATATAATCCCGTTATGGTTGCCTTTTGTGATAACAATTATTATTACCATACATATTTCGTATTTATCCCGTTTCTATTTTCCGAAAAAAATGTTTTGAAATTACACTTAACTTTTTGTTATTAAATTACTTAGCAAAATTTTTAACACGAACAAAACCTAGTGTCAATTGCGGTACTGTCAAAGGTGCCCATCTTTAGGAAAGTTAGAAAAGGTTATTTTTAGTGTTCCGTAAACACTTATGGGATCACATCGGTGTCTGTCTGTAATCCGTCTGTCCGTCTGTCACACCCGATTTTCTCCAAAACTATTTGTCATAGAAAGTTAAAATTTAGCACAAATATAGGAATTGATGGCTCAATCAGAGTTTTGAAAGTTAAATTTTGACTTATGGGGTTAGTTTTAGGGTATGAAATCAGAAGTGAAAAGAAAATTTTGTTTTATTTGGTTGATATGAAATAACTGGAAACGGACAAGGCCCATTTTTCAGCAGTGTACCCACTGCTCTCTTATTCGTTAGATCTATCTCGAGACGCGTTAAGTAAAAGTTATAGGATGTTATACGGCGCATATGCTGACGTTGATAATAATAATAATAATAATAAAATGTCTTTATTGTAATTAAATGGTAAGATTACAATTGGCGGAGTTGAAGTTACACTTCCTATCTCAACCATAAAATGCGATTACATATTGTATTCAGCAACATTTAGTAACTAGTATTGCATATAAAATACAAAATATAATAATCAATACACAATATACTATCATGATAGAAGTTAATATTAATACTGTGGGTGGCTAAGGATATGGCTACTGCTATATATGTAACATTAGAGAGGTCGGTTGCATATAAAATATAAAATATAGTAATCAATTCACAATGTTCCACTATGATAGAAGTTAATATGGCTAAAAGTATGGTTACTGTTATATATGTAACATTAGAGAGGTCGATTGAGGTGACCATTGCACGAGCTGCTGGAGGAAGGAGTCAGCACAAGCTATGAACAATGGTTTTCACTGCATAAAATGTTTTGAATTGTCAGTTCGAAGAAATTACGCCATCTTGATTTTTTTAAATGGATAACCCTGTATGTTATTTTATTTTTGAGTCCCACTAAAAATTCTAGTTATTACTTGTCTAACATACTATATGTCTAAATTGAACGGTTTTGGAATTATTGTCATTTGAAATTTAAAATAAAAAAATACAAAAAAACTATTAATAAATACTGTAGGTTTATTTTTAAGGTAACAATTGCTCAAAATTTCTACCGTTAACAGTTACTCAATTTTCATAAACAGCCTCAGCAGAGTTTTGCAAAGAATCCGGGGTGATCGGTGCTGCTTCATACTGAATTCTTTGTTGTAAATATTCTACAGTTTCAGGTCGACTTCGGTAAACTTTGGTTTTCAAATGATCCCATAAAAAAAATCGAGTAGCGACACCTCTTCAGCCTATCCATCGATAAGGAAAAATCGCATCCAAATATCTACGAACATTAATTTCATAGTAAGGGGGTTCTCTATCCTGTGGATACCACAGATTCCTGTTAGGAGTTTCCAAATTATTTTCGTCGGGAAAAAGACCTGCACAAGTTGGAATAACTTGCTCTTGGAGTAAGTGTAAATACCGCTGTCCTGTAAGATTTCCATGGATAAAAAAGGATCTAATGATATGACGTCCACAAATCCCTGCCCACACGTTTATCTCTTGTGGTCTTTGAGAGTGACTGTCAATTATCCAGTGGGGATTCTATCTAGGTTAGGATCATTATTCATGCGTTCCATCATAACCTTGCAAAATTCAACGCGTCTATCATAGGACTGAGCACCTCCTCACTATGAAATCAATGTTCGTAGATAAAATTGGATGCGATTTTTCGTAATCGATGAATAGACAGAAGAGATGCTGTAGAATGGCCTGAAAGGAATCCCGACCTTACGACTCGATTTTTTTTTATGGGATCGTTTGAAAACCAAAGTTTACCGA
>CM032448.1:96417946-96537946 GCA_019049505.1 Pachyrhynchus sulphureomaculatus
GAAATCATTCTAGCATCTTCAGTATCCTTCAAGGCATCACTTGGGGCCTCTCTATTTATAATATATTATGCAGATGATGATGAAAGTTGATGATACCATTATAGATAATACAGATGATTGTTTTAAAATTCAAGAATATCTTAGTAGACTTTCTAAGTATTGTGCTGGCAACAATTTATTTTTAAATATAACAAAGTATTCTAGTATGACATTCACGTGGAATGTTAACGTCACTGGAATATTCATACAACATTAATAAAATATTTTGACTAAACTACATCAAATAAAGGACCTAGAAGTAACACTAGATTCTAAATGATCTTTTAACGGACATTTTCATGCAATTATTAATAAATCCAACAGGATGTTGGGATTTCTTTCAAGGACGTGCAACAAATAACCAATTGTTATTCAAAAAAACCGACCAAGTGTAAGTGAGCCTTGCGCAATTAGTGTTCCGTACGTTCATTGCTTTTGAAATAAAATTTTCTGTTACGGAGGTATAAAATGATTGATGACTTCAAAAACACACCCCAAATGAGTTTTCAACAAAGTTTGTTTCTGATCTTTACTGAAAATTGATGACCTTGAAATTTTTGTTTTTTTTATATACCAGATAAATTTTTATTAAAGGTAATGCACGCCTGATAATTTTCGTTTAATCTACACCCAGTGGATAATATTCCAGAATTTTTTCAAAATTTTTGGATTCAGTACAGGTGATAATTTTCGTTATAATTTACACCCTATGGAGAATTATTCCAGTATTATCCAAAATTTTTTGATCGGTATTTTTTGAGATAAGGGGGTGGACAGCGATTTTTGGCAATTTTTTAAAAATAATACAAAGAAAAGTGTACCCACGTATTACATTATATATATTTCTGAACTCGTGTATTCATAAGCTTTCATTTGACACCCCACTTGATGACCTGGTAAAAAAAGAAAAATTTCACTTCTGATTTCACCCACAAAATTAGCCCCTTAGGTCAAAATTTAACTTTCAAAACTATACGGCCCTGTTGGGGCCATCAATTCCTATATTAGTGCCAAATTTCAGATTTCTATGTCAAATAGTTTCGGGGAAAATCGGGTGTGACAAACGGACAGACAGACTGTCAGACAGACACCGAAGTGATCTTATAAATTTTTTTCCGTATTCCGTACAGAAAATAAGGAAAAAAGGCTTTCTTACTTTCTCGAAGTTTACCATACACCTTCTATAGGTATAATTGTTCTGGATTACTTATGTGCCGCTTGACACAGGAAAACTCCAGCTGATGATTCGTCGATCATCCTGCCGGCTTCCTCAAGAGCTAGTTCCGCGAATTCACTTCTTCGGAATCTATCTTAGCACGAAAATGATTTAATTCCGCATGCACACACCTGTTTTATTAAAGGACCCTAGGGGGCGCTTTATCGATAATATGTTCCCAGATTGATAAGATGTAAAGATCAGTGTCACGATTAAGGTTGTCGAGATGTTTAGATATTTCAATGAACTCTCAAGTTTCGAAATAGAAAGTTATTGCAAGTATTTTTGATTAGACAAAGAAAATCTGATGTCCTGTTTCATGCTGGAGTTCTGCAAGTGCTGAAGTGGAAATGATACGAAGACGTACAGCTCTGACGTTCTTCAATGCTAGTACATATTTTCCTGTACATTTCAGAGGTTTTACCACAGCCACATGGGATGCTAGAGATTCCTCTAGAGTACGTGCAAAGCCATGTTACTATTTTACATTTCCGTAGAATTTTCGAAATGCAATCTGTAACACATGAGAGATTTTCAACCTAAGAGATCAATCCGCTTAAATTCTACACATGAGGAAATATGTGTTTCTGAATAGACCGTTTTATATTTAGGAACTGAAAATTATTGAATTGAAGAACGGGAGTAAGGTAGTCATACATGATAGAGCTCTATGAACAAGGGAGTTGAGTCATTTCGAATGGGATAGTGATGCGAGGAAGCATTACACGTTTGGCAATAAAGCAGTAACATTTGTTTATGTTTAAAATTTTGATGGTAGTAAGTTAAAACTAACTAGTGGCTTTTTCATAATGTTAAGTAAACAATGGTTATAACAAAAGGCAGTCACAATGGGAACATACAAGACTTAATGGAAGGTAAAATTGAAATATCATAAATACATTTCCAAAAATATATAACCGCATCTAAATTGAAACAGCGTTTAAACCAGGGGTGCTCAAACTTGAACTGCTGGCGATCTACCTCAATATTGTTTTAGACTACGATCGATCGACTCTGAGAGGCTGCAAAGTAAGTGTGATGCTGGATTGTTGTCTAGGTAGGGTGTATCGTGGCATAGATATTAGTTTTCCGCCCCATATGCATTTTTTTAGTCAAGGTAAGTGTAGGTCTGCTCTAAAATGTCAATGAAAAAACTCATAATTATTAAAAATTGCGAGTTTATTGGTTCTTACAAAACAAACGAGTTCTTGTGTCTAAACTTAACTAAAGAGTGACTTTGGATGTTGAAGCGTGGCACTGCATCTCCTCAGCATATTTTCATAAGATGGTACGTAATTACCGAGTGCTAATCGCAAGCATGATGACATATATTCGTCAGTTAGTCGATTGCGATATTTTTGACTTAATTATCTTCATTTCAGAAAATGCAGACTCGCACAAGTTAGTTGACCCAAACATTGCCGTCAGTTGAAGGGCGATCTGCCTTAGATTCGATATTTATCTTCAGATATAAAACACCAGAATTTTGTATCAGATGCTGTGGCTTTGAGATGTATATCTGATATAATCTGCACTAACTCATTTTCAACAGAACATGAGTCCATGTTAAACTGACTTGATGTATCAGTAGCTAATTCCTCAATGTTTTTACACGAAAAAGGATAACTCATAAATGATGCGATATTTGCCAATTTACTGAAATCATAAAAACGTATTTCGAATTGATTTGATAATATATCATAATTCAACTGAGGAATCCTTGCTTTCAAAGACGGAAAATTTTTCAGATCCTTTCTTTTCAGTTGATCTATCATAATTTGCAATTTACTTTTGAATGCGTTTATTGCGCTAATCATCTCAATAATAGTTTTTCTTTAACTTGAAGCTCCAAATTAATGGTGTTTAAATGCATTGTGATGTCTGTCAAAAATGCCAAATCAGTCAGCCATTTTCCGTTTTTCAGCATCTGAGTGTCATTACCTCTTTCGTCCAGAAAAGCTGTTATTTCAGGCAATAATTCTTGAAACCTTTCTAGGAATTTTCCGCGACTCAACCATCTGACGTCCGTGTGAAGAACTGAATCAGTGTGTTCAGCTGACTCACTATCTTCCAACAGCAATTTAAAGAGCCGTCGTTGCAAGCTACGTGCACGGATAGAATTCACAATTTTTATTGCAATGCCCATAATCTCCTCCATGTTTAGAACTTTTGAACACAAAACTTGTTGATGTATAATGCAATGGAAGGAGAAAAATGAAGGGAAATCATCATTAGCTCGACACAATGCCAGAAAACCGTTTTCGTTTCTGGTCATTGCTGGTGCTCCATCGGTTGTAATGCACACTAGTTTATATACTGGTAGCTTGTAGTTTGTTACAAAATTGAAGAAAACGTCATATATATCTTCGCCACGGGTCTTTCCTTTCAGAGGAATCATTGTCAAAAACTCTTCCTTAGCCGACATGTCATTGAATACCATTCGAATAAAAATACACAGCTGGGCAGTGTCTGTCATATCGGTGGATTCGTCGAACTGTAAAGAAAAGTATGTACATTCCATGATATCATGTTTTTAGTTTATCTGCCATGTCCTGACTCATAACTTCAACACGCCTTGTGACAGTCGGACGAGATAACTGAAGTTCTCTCTAATAGCAGACATAATCTCTGTTTTATTTTTAAAATCTCCAAATTAAAGTCTCACCCGCTTCAATAAATGCTTCCTTCACAACCAATCCATCATCAAATGGTTTTTCTTGTGTTTTCGCCAATATATGAGATTTTGCAGCTTTTGATTGTTTGGCTGGTCTTGGTGAACATGGTTTGTTCTTTTTTCAAACAAGTTATCAAATCACTTTTCGTTTTCTTAATTCACTCTGTGACGGAAAATCCTTTTCATAGTTTTTATGAACCGTTTTATGATGCCTCTCTAAGTTCCCATGCTTAGGTATTTCAACTGACGCACGGCAATGAGACAAATGCACTTATCCTTTACCATACAAAAGAAAAATTCTTCCTCCCAATCGTTATTAAAATGATAAGTTTTACTTTTCTTCGCCGCACTCATTTTGGACTATTTATTATAAACTTTGTATCGATGTATCGCCTTCAAGTTACAACTCAGACTGACTCCTATTCCTGCAGGCGCAACATTTATATCGGCGCGAACGAAGTCTCGAATGTTCCCGTCAAACACGCCGCCCAAAGTTTCTAGAAAAATCGGTGGAAATCAAAAACGCGGCTTTTCTTTGATAAAGCCGCCTTTTGCCGCTAGCAGGGGGTTATTACGATAAAAGAAAGTGATGAGGGGGTTATTCTGGCCTAATTGTGGATCGAATAAATTTTAGTAGTTTATTCATTACATTTTGTTTTAGTTACCTAAAACAAAATCTGTGAATAGTTCTATATCGGAATTTTTTTCTCGAAATCGACTCAAAAAGCACTCGCGATCGACTTGTCGATCGCGATCGACCGTTTGAGCACCCCTGGTTTAAACGAAAGAAGGCTGATTACACAAAGAAGAGAAAACGAAAATTGGAAATTCTCTTGCATTTTCAAGATACCTTACTATTACAGTCTGTCAAGTAAGAACGTGCCTGCGATAATTCATTTTTGCGATTGCAGCAAAACAACAAAAAATCGGTAGAGGTAACCTTTGTCTACGACGCATTTTAGTAAAAGTATCAGTCGATTCCGAACTTTCGTCGAAATCACGTAAAATCGAAAATGTGCGTCGGTTCGAGGCAGTCTTTCTTTGTTCCCATCTAAAGGGGCCTAAAACGACACATTCCGCGGCCACTAAATATATTAAAAAGTCGATGTCGTTTGTGAAGTAGTAGAATCATTTTAACGAGACGAAAATGTCAACGACTTACCAAAACGTGGCTCGGTAGGCAAAGTCACTCCGAAAGTCGAAAAACGAATCGTATCTTTGTTTTCACGGAACTCGAAATTGACGCTGAAGGAAAGGCAAAATTAAGAAAATCTGGTTTGAATGTGTCCCATAAGACCAATCGACAACATCTTCGTGCTCATGATGTCAAATTCCGAGGCACGTTGAAGAAACCTTTACTGGACGAAAATTACATTACGAAGCGGCTCACTAGGGCCCACGATAAGATACTAGAGTGGTCCTCACAATCGACGTACGCCAATCCTATTGAAAACGTTTGGTCCCTTGTAAAGAGAGGAAAGACTCTGAGACTCAGTTGTCTCGCGAGATCCGAAAAATTTTCAGAGTATGCAGAAAATCCCTTCGACAGCATGCCTCGAAGATGCCAGGCGATTATTGATGCAGGAGGTGATTGGAAAACTTACTAAGGTAATTGCGCCGTTGTTAGCACACCAAAGAATACATTGATGGCTAAAGTGTCCTCGAAACACATTTTTTTCAAGAATACGAGGGGTCACGTTTTTACTTGACAGACTGTATAAAAGCTAAACGAAAACCAGCATTTACTATTTTTTTCTGAATTTAAAAAATTCAGTAGATTCAATACGAGAGAGCATTTAACATCATTAATTCATTTTTAATAATAATATTAAGGATGAAATGAACAAAATTCTTTTGTTGTAATTTCTTGCTCTCAGTTCCTGGTAGTTTTCTCATCTCTTTGTATTATTCTTTTCTTTTATTCCAAAATTGTATCAGGTAACTTGTAATAATTATATATTCTCGGAAATGTATTTGGGAATCTTCTTTGTCTTCCATAAACTCTTGTAAATTCCCGCTGCGTTGGCGATTTTTAATAAATATTTCATGTGATTCGGTTCTTTATTAAAAAAAAAAAAACTTTTTTATACCAAGATTTAGTTTAAGCTTACTGTTATCAAAATTCTTAACATAAACAAATTCAGTTGTTAATTTATGTTATTGTCAAATGCGAATAGCACATATCGGCAAAATTAGAAAAACACAATAATATCCTAAAAATGACACGTAGGCTGAAAGGTTTTTGGTCTGACACATAGATGTCGCCCTTTTCAAAAAATCCATATGATTTTTAGGAAGTACCAACCTTCAAACGATACGTGTCAAAATTTTTATGACATTTCCACGATTAGTTTACAAGTTACAGTAGTTTTAGGGACGCTACTTTTGATATTTTCAAAAAAATGGAAAAAATCTAATTTCATGTGTTGATTAAACACTATTTTTTGATGAGAAAAAATACCGTTCAAGCAAAGCAATGGCTTGATAAGTGTTACAGGGATTCTGCCCCTGGAATATCACTTATCATTTACTGGTATGTTGAATTTAAACGTGGACGTACACACACAAATGATGCTGAACGCTCTGGACGCCCAAATGAGGTGGTTACACCGGAAAACATTAAAGAAATCCACAAAATTGTTTTGGATGACCGTAAAGTGAATTTGCATGATATAGCTGACACCCTAAGGATATCAAAAGAACGTGTTGATCATATTTTGCATGAACATTTAGACATGAGAAAGCTCGGTTCTAAATGGGTACCGCGTTTGCTCACAGTGGACCAAAAACAACAACGTGTAGATGATTCTAAGCGCTCTTTGGATCTATTTAAGCGCAATAAAAAAAAAATTTTTATGCGATATGTGACAATGGATGAAACATGGATCCACCACTACACACCGGAATCAAATCGCCAATCAGCTGAGTGGACAGCAGCTAGTGAAAGCCGCCCTAAGCAAACAAAGACACAGCAGCCGGCTGGGAAAGTTTTGGCCTCTGTATTTTGGGATGAGCATGAAATAATTTTCATCGACTATGCTGAGAAGGGAAAAACTATCAATAGCGAATATTATATAAAGTTACTGGTGCAATTGAAGGTAGAAATCGCAAAAAAATGGCCCCAAATAAACAAGAAAAAAGTGCTCTTTCGTCCAGACAATGTACCGTGCCACAAGTCAATGGTTACGATGGCAAAATTGCCTGAATTGAAGTTCGAATTTCTTCCTCATCCACCGTATTCTTCAGATTTAGCCTCCAGCGACTATTGTCTATTCGCACACCTCAAAAAAATGCTCGCGGGAGAGAAATTTGGCTCTAATGAAGAAGTGAATAAAATGTGTTTTAAGTAGCTAGACCAAAAACTTTTCAGCCTATGAGTTATATGTTAGTATTTCTAAAAGAAAGAGTTTTATAAAACTAAAAAAAATAACATACAGGATATTCCATTTAAAAAATATAAAGTTTGTGTCTTATATCAAAAATGCGTTGCGAGAACGTTTCTATTTTAACTTTAAAATACTAGAGTTCGATGGACCATCTATTTAAAATCAATAACCTGTACCTTAAAATTATAGTGTTTTACTTGTAATTCTTCTATTTCTTCCATATCCTCAATTTTATTTCATTCAAATACCAGATTTTTAAATAAAAAAGTTACTTTCTCTACTCCACTGGCGTCGACATTCAAAAGTATCCAGTGGTAAATTTTCACCCTCAAGGCAATGAAAAGTCTTCAAGCCTTAGCAAGCATTTTAATTTTGAGGTGGACACGGCGAACACTGATAAAATTTTTAATATCCAGAATGACCACAGCAAAATTTATGGTCGACTAAAGAGGGTTATTCTTTTCCCTAACCCTTCGGCGGCGTTAAAAAAAGTCTTTGTAAAGATGCCAAGTAGCGAAGTGTTTTATTGTCGGCTTATTATTTTTCTCAATAATATTACTGTTATAAATGAAAAATATGTATTCAGCGTGCGTGAAAATACATAGAAGAATGTATAACGGCTTTTTGGAAGCAAACAGTTAGTAAGTTTTGTGATTGCATTAAATTGAGGGAGGAGTTTTATGTGTTATTATCCAGAGGCACAGCTAAGTTAGCTTCGAGCGACAGCAGTAGCAAGAGCACTTGAAAATGCCAAATGAGATTTGGGCGAAACATGATGCAAATTTATTGTTAGACGAACGGATTGAAACCTGGAATTTTAATATATTACATTCCACCATCCGTGAAAACCTCTATTGTAACATATATATATATATATATATATATATATATATATATATATATATATATATATATATATATATATATATACGAGGGTTGTGTAAGAAATAAGGTTCCCAACGCTGTAAACTCGCCGCGCGAGATGCTAGGCGAAATCCGGCAACACCGCCGTGTGCGCTGATTCCCCCACTCTAGATCCTGCCTTGGTAGAACTCGCTGCGACGTTCAGTGCCATCCGCGATGGAACCCCCGATCGCCGTCACCGCCAGGTGCGAAGTTCGTGTGGTAATCCGATTTTTGCACGCTAAAAAGTTACCACCGGTTGATATTCATAGGCAGTTGTGTGAAGTTTATGGGGAAGCTTGTATCAGCGTTCAACACGTCCGCAAATGGTGTAGGGAGTTCTCCGAAGGGCGCACAGACATCCACGATGAGCAAAGAAGCGAAAGGCCATCGATCTCCGACGAAGTTGTGTCGAAGATTGAGCGAATTCTGCTCGAGGATAGGAGGATAACGATTCGGGAACTGGCTGCCCGTGTTCCTGAGGTTTGTGAAAAAAAACACTCCACACGATTTTGACCGAAAGGTTACGTTATCACAAGGTGTGTGCGCGGTGGGTCCCGCACATGCTTTCAGAAACCCACAAAGCCGATCGCGTCAAGTGTGCCCAGGAGTTTCTTCGAGAATGCGCCGAGAATACCGAAGATTTCTTAGACTCCATTGTTACCGGGGATGAAACGTGGTGTCATTACGTCATCCCGGAAACAAAACAACAATCGCGACAATGGCGCCATACCGGATCGCCTAAACCGAAGAAGTTCAAGCAGACGCTGTCCGCAGGGAAAGTGATGGTTTACGGTCTTTTGGGACCGTAAGGATGTCCTGCTTGTTGAGTTTATGCCTCGAGGGACCACAATAAATTCGAAAAGTTATTGTGAGACCTTGAAAAAACTCAGGCCATCCAAAATCGCCGGAGAGGAAGACTGACAAAAGGCGTTAGACTGCACCACGACAATGCGCGCCCGCACGTCTCCCGCCAAACCAAGGATTTTGGCTGGGATCTCGTTGAACATGCGCCCTACAGCCCTGATCTTGCACCGAGTGACTTCCACTTGTTTCCAAAATTAAAGCAACACTTGGGTGGACAACGTTTCGAGGCTGATGAAGAAGTGCAGGAAGCGGTCACCAAATTCCTCCACGGACTGGCGGCGGACTTCTTTGAAGCGGGATTCCAAAAGTGGATTAGTCGTCAACAAAAATGCGTGGAAAAATCCGGAGATTATGTTGAAAAAAGCTAAGAAATTAAGCTTTCCGATGATGTATTTTTCAGTTCAAATAAAAAATAAATTAAATAAATTAAATAAATTATATAAATTAAATTAAACCTTATTTTTTACACAACCCTCGTATATATATATATATATATATATATATATATATATATATATATATATATATATATATATATATATATATATATATATACCTTTTTCCAATCCTAAAATATTCTGCTCATCCTAAGACATTTCGGGTCAAAAAGTACGAATAGGAGAGTGGCGGCTGAGATATTTTTTATGAAGAATCTCACCAGGAGAGGCAAAGCAGCTTATGGAAAAACCACGAGGAGAAGCCAACCAGTAAATCATAAACACACCAATTTAAATATCTCACTTCCTGTCTGCAACGTGTGTTTCCAACAACTACAGCACACGTAAAATCCGCGAATTTAATTTTACAAACTTTTAGATCGTGTTTTTTTTGAAGTGTTTTGTTTTTTTACACTTAGGATCAGTAACTCATAGAACTCTAGTTTAAATGTGTACACTCTCATAGCCAAAGGGGTTTTTATTTAGTTAATGTAAATTTAAGAATGTAATACCGCACGAATTTTTATTTTGCTAATATACCATTTTTTATTTAAATGTGTTGCGTTTCACTAAACTCCTGCTCTTTCTTTCAGGACGCACAGGTTGTAATATATTTAATCTTATTTTAACAACTAAATAACTATTTTTTCATTTTTCATTTTTGAGCTGAAATTAGATTCCTTTTATTCCAAAATGAATGGTGCCTCAAAAAACAAAAAACGTTACAACCGAGTTTTACACAACTATAGAGACTATTTTCAAAAGACGTACAATAATTATCTCTTATCCATAATCTCTCCAAACAAAGGAGCTAGCTTATATCTAGTTTTTGCTCTATCAGTATTATCATCAATCCATTCTCAAAAAGTAAGATATACTAAGGCTTCTATTAAATACATTATTTATTAAAAATAAAGAAAGTTGGGGCTATACAAAATACGTCGCAACGAGAGGTTACAAAAGAGCGCTCCAACGTGAGGCTATAAAAAAGGCCCCGCTTCTAGAGGCTATAATATATATATATATATATATATATATATATATATATATATATATATATATATATATATATATATATATAAATATAAATATATAAATATATATGATTCAAAAATAAAAAACAGAAACTAAAGCCTAAAGATCTTTAATCGTTCATCGCTATTTCCTCACAAGGGCGTTCCTAGTAGTTAACCTTCAGTTGTTTGTTACCAATGCCCTATTACTACCCTTCCTATTTCTAAGCTGAATTATCTTCAAGCGGCAGCAGCAGCAAGATCACAGTATTGAGTAGCAGCAGCAGCAAGAGCATTTGAAAATGCCAAATGAGATTTTGGCGAAACGTTATCAAAATTCATTGTTAGCCGAACGGATTGAAACCCGGAATTGTAATGTAACACGAAGGCCTAAAAGTTCTCGGTCTGACATATAGATGTCGCCCTTTTCAAAAAAAATCCATATGATTTTTAGGAAGTACCAACCTTCAAACGATACGTGTCAAAATTCCATGACATTTAGACGATTAGTTTACCAGTTACAGTGGTTTTAGTGACGCTACTTTCGATATTTTCAAAACAATGGAAAAAATCGAATTTCGTGTTTTGATTAAACACTGTTTTGGGATGGGAAAAAAATACCGTTCATGCAAAGCAATGGCTTGATAAGTGTTACGAGGACTCTGCCCCAGAAAAATCACTCATTATTTATTGATACGCTGAATTTAAACGCGGTCGTACAGGACTGTACGCCCAAATGAGGTGGTTACACCGGAAGACATCACACAATCCACAAAATTGTTTTTCGATGACCGTAAAGTGAAACTGTTTGAGGTAGTTGACACCCTAAGATATCAAAAGAACGTGTTGGTCATATTTTCCAAGAACCTTTGGACATGAGAAAGCTCTGTTCGAAATGGGTACCGCGTTTGCTCACAGTGAATCAAAAACAATAACGTGTTGTTGATTCTGAGCGTAGTAACAATTTGTAAATATTTTTTCTTATCTTGAATAAATTTTTAGGAAAATAACAATTTAACAAGGATTATATTTTTATGAGACACAGCGAAGGCCACTCGGGTACTTAACACAACTGTTGGCGTTTTGGATTTTTATCAAAGGATAAGCGAAAAATCCACAAACGGCAATAATCTAAAACGCCAACAGTTGTGTTTAGTACCCGATCCTCTTCAGCTGTATTATAAAAATGTAATCTTCTCTTCTAAATTGGTGTTTCCCTAATAATTTGTTAAAAGTAAGAAAAATATTTATAAATTGTTACTATGTTAACTAACCAAGAACTCATTTGACCTTAGATTAAATCTTCATTTTGCCGTACTGCCGAACGGTAAATAGTCTATAATCACATTAATATATTTTCAAGAAGTCATTTTTTCAAAGGATGTAATAAAAATTCGATTATATTTTTTAAAGGTGCAAATAATATTAAAATAATCCATTATATTTGAAAAGTATTGGTTGATTAGTATAATTACATTGAGTATTCTATTGTCAAAAAAAAAGTTTAAATGTATGAAGCTTACGCAGGACTTTTGGGTAGCCCTAGATATACACGTTCTCAGGAGACAAAACATAAACAAAAATACAAAAATATGTTGTTTGTTCGTCCCCACTAATTTCCTATATTTATTTAACCCAATATATATTTATTGTCTTGGTAGGTACCTATACTTTTTTTAAGAGTGATTAACAATGACGTTACAGAGTTATTATTTAAATTTGGCCACATCGTAAATTAAATGAGATGACAGAATCTGTCAGAGTATAAAAACAATTCTTCTTTTGCTTCGATTTAATTAATATATACAAACAAAAAAACGTGTTTTCTCAGACCAACGTAAGTTGTCCATATAATGTTCAAGTAGAAAAGGCATACATACGTATAATTTAATTCTGATTTTGATCGATATACCAGGTGTACAAGTATGAAATGCGGAATTTTTTTCTAAAGAAACATGTTAAATTCGGAAGAATGATAAAAAGTGCTTTATTCAAAGTATGCTCCATCGCTTGTTATACATTTTTCCCATCTTTCCAGCAATTTGTGAATACCACGCCAGTAAAAATCGTCCCCTTTTGCTGCGAACCATTCATCGAGAAATTTTTTCACATCTTCGTACGAACCAAAGCGCTGCTCAGCAAGTTCGTGACCCATCGATGCAAACAAATGGTAATCGGAAGGAGCCAACCAAGTCTGGTGAGTAAGCCGCATGGGGTAGAACTTCCCAGCTGGGTGCTTTCAACGCGTCGCGAACTGATTTTACTGTATGTGATGGAGCATTGTCATGAAGAAAAATGACTTTGTGTTGCCTCTTTCGGTATTCTGGCCTTTTTTCAAGCAGCGAACGGTTCAAATCGGTCAGTTGTTGTTGGTAATGTTTAGTATTAACAGTTTCCCCATGTTTTAACAGCTCATAATAGACCACGCCCCTCTGGTCCCACCAAACACACAGCATCGTTTTTTCTGCCAAAGCGATTCGGTCTTGCGGTCGATGTAGATCGTGTGCCTGGGTCTACCCATGATTTTTTGCGCTTGGGATTCTCAAAATAAATCTACTTTTCATCCCCTGTAACTATACGATGCAAAAAACGACTTCCTTTTGTACCGAGCGAGCGAGCAAAATGTCACACGTGTTTTTGCGCTTTTCCATTTGCCTGTCGTTCAACTCATGTGGTACCCATCTACCGGCTTCTGAATCTTTCCCGTCTCTTGTAGCCGATTGGAAACAATTTGTTGACTAACGCCCAATTGCTCGGCGAGTTGTTTTTATCTTTACGAATCATCTTCATCCAACAATGCTTGCAATTCCACATCTTCGTATTTTTTTGGCGGTTTTCCACGTTCCTTGTCAATATGGAAGTCACCACTTTTGAAACGCCGAAACCATCGTTCATACATATCTTAAGATGGAACATGTTCACCATAAGCTTCTCGAAGTAATCGGTTAGATTCAACAGCAGTTTTCTTCAAATGAAAACAAAAAAATGAATGCTCTTTGTTCGGTATAAATTTCGACACATTGAACACAACACTATGCACACACTTTTTTTTTGTCCAATTTATCACTCGTGCGCGTATGACACTTGTTGACGACCCAACAAAATGGCGGAGTGTCAAATCTTTATAGCACAAACTGCATTGGTGCACCATCTGTTGCCTGAAATCCGCATTTCATACTTGTACACCTGGTATATATATATATATATATATATATATATATATATATATATATATATATATATATATATATATATATATTGTATATTTATATTAACTTAAGATTACATAATGAACAAAAAGGTCTTAAAGTTGTTAGTAATTGTAGTATTATTCTAATATCGAGCTTTCGCCAAATCGTACATTCTCTTCAGGACCTAGAAGATACAGAAAAGAATTCCGTAAACCCTCTGAAAAAATATACCGTAATTTCAAAAAGAGCAGGAAATACTACCATAATTTTTAATTTTAAAAAAATCCGAGTTAGCTTAAAAGGATATTTACAGGTAGTTCTCTGTTGAATGAGAATCCGATCTACATCAAATGCAGGAAATGAAGTGTTAACACATGAGTTTAAACAATTATTAATGTAGAACCTATTTTTATACATATACATTCACACTGTCGGTTATAACCTTATTTAACTGTTAAAATATAAAAGAATCATAATTAACAGTTATTAAATCCTTAAAATTATTAAAATTAGAATTAGCGAACAGAACGTGTTTTAGCCATTTTGAAGTCAAATAACTCGGATTTTTAAAAAAATAATAATTATGGTCGTGTTTCCTACTAACTTTCTTTTTGAAATTACGGTATATTCTTTTAAACAGTGCTCTAACTAATAAGTGTTCTTTTCTATATCTGCCAGGTCCTGAAGATGATGTACGATTTGGCATCGAAAGCTCTATATTAGAATAAAACTACGGTTACTAAGAACTTTAAGACCTTTTCGTTCACTCTGTAATCCTACTATCCCTAAGTTCGGCTGTTACCAGTAAGCCCTTTTACTGACTTTCTTCTTCTATATATATGTATATATATTAATATATATATATATATATATATATATATATATATATATATATATATATATATATATAATACATTAAAATTCGGGGTTTCAATTCGTTCGTCTAACAACTAACGAAGTTAACTTCGAGCGGCAGCAGCAGCAGCAAGATCACAGTATCGAGCAGCAGCAGCAGCAAGAGCACCTGAAAATGCCAAATGAGATTTTGACGAAACGTCGTGCAAATTCATTGTTAGACGAATGGATTGAAACCCGGAATTTTAATGTATTACATTCCACCATCCGTGAAAACCTCTATTGTAACATATATATATATATATATATATATATATATATATATATATATATATATATATATATATATATATATATATATATATATATATATATATATATATGTATAATATATATAACAAGCAACGTCTCTCTGTCTGTCTGTCTGTCCATTAGTGCGCTTATCACTGGAGAACCACTTATCCGATTTACGTACTTTTTTTTTTAAAAACATACATATGTTCTCTGGCCAGGTTATAGGCTATATTCTATTACGATAGGTAGCATAGGGAATGAGCAGTGACGATAATAGTGCATGAAGTCGGAAAAAAGTTTGCCGCTAGCGCGTTCCCTTGCAGTACATAGCCTAAACCATTAAATTTGGAACAATATTATGTAGCAGAGAATATCTATAATCTATAATATATATAAAATGCAATCTCTCTATCTGTCTGTCTGTCCATTAGTGCGTTTATCAGGCGAGAACCATTTATCCGATTTACGTGTTTTTTTTTAAATTCATACATATATTCTTTGGCCAGGTTATATAGTAATAATAATAATCTATATCTATAATATATGTAAAATGCAATGTCTCTCTGTATGTCTGTCTATCTGTCCGTTAGTGCGCTTACCCTCGAGAACTTATCCGATTTACGTGATTTTTTAAATTCATACATATGTTCTCTGACCAGGTTATATGATAATAATAATAATCTATATAATATATATAAAACGCAACGTCTCTCTGTCTGTCTGTCCGTTAGTGTGCCTATCATTCGAGAACCACTCATCCGATTTACGTGTTTTTTTTTTATTTTTAATATAATATATGTCAAAAAATCTATAATATATATAAAATGTAACGTCTCTCTGTCTGTCTGTCTATCCATTACTGCACTTAGCACTCAAGAACTACTTATCCGATTTACGTGTTTTTTTTTTATAAAAATACAAAGAGAAATAAACAGAGACAAAATGCTAATATGTAGGAAAAAAGAAAAAAGTTTAGCTGTAAGCTTCTCAGAAAGACTGAATAGATGGGGGGAATACTTTAAAGAAACACTAAATGGAGATGAAAATGAGTTGAATAAGAAATAAGAAGCAAAATTAACTGAGGGGCAGGAGGGGACAAATAAACCCTACAAAGAAGAAATAAGAGAAATACTCAGAACCCAAAAAAATAAGGCCCGGGTGGAAATTGTAGAACTGATAAAAGCTGGAGGAGTAGATATGGAAAATGAAATATGCCGGTTGGTGCAAGAAATATGAGAAACAGAAAAGATGCCAGTGAGCCGGAGAGAGTCGCTTATTTGTCCAATATACAAAAAGAAGAAAAAACTATATGTCATAATTATAGACCTTACTGTATGTCGTGTACAAGATAGTAGTGGTGACTATCAAAATCAGACTAGCAGAGAAAGCCGAGTCTATTCTTGGAGAGTACCAGTGTGGATTCAGGAAAAATAGATCGGTTACAGACCAGATATTTTCGATTAAGCAAATCCAAGATAATAGCTTAGAACAAAATTTGGCACTACACTTGGTCTTTGTGGATTTCAGAGAAGCATATGGCTCTGTAAATAGAGAAGGACTCTACAAGATAATGGAAGAACTAAAAAGTCCAAGTAAATTGATTCGCATGGTGAGAATGACCCTGAATGACACAAAAAATAGAGTGTTGGTTGAGGGCAAAGTATCAGACAAGTTTAAGGTCAAGAGAGGATTAAGACAGGGGGAACCAGTGTCGACATGTCTATTTAATTTGGTACTAGAGAAGATAATCCGGGAGTTAGAAATAAAAACAAATGGAACGATATACCAACAAACATGCCAATGCTTGGCCTATGCGGATGATGTAGCAGTGATTGCAAGAGCAAAAGAGAATCTTAAAAAAGCTATAGAAGAAAGGGGAAGGATGAGAGGACTAAAGATAAATGAGGAAAAAACAAAATACATGGAAATTACAAATGGGAAGGATAATAAAAACAACGAAAGTTTAGATATAATAAACAACTTAGGGAAAAGATATATGTTTGAAAAAGTAGACAAAATTTAATTATCTGGGGGTAACAATAACAGAGAGTGGACAAGAAAAGGACGGAGATACAAGAAAGAATAGCGAAAGGACAGAGATGTTTGGGGGCAATGAATCCAATATTGAAATCAAAGAATATATCAAGAAAAGCAAAAGAAAGAATATATACGACAGTTGTCAGACCCACGGTGACATATAGATGCGAAACGTGGAAACTGAATGCAAGAGAAAAGGAAACGTTGGAGGTGTGGGAAAGGAAAGCTTAGAGAAGAATCTACGGAGGAAGGAAAGAAGAGGGACTGTAGAGAAGAAGAACAAACTACGAATTAAAATGCCTATATACGAAACCCCTTATAAGCCAAATCATAATAAGCCAGCGATTAGGATTGTTGGGACACGTGGCAAGGATGAAGGAAGAAAGACAAGCAAAGCAAGCCCTAATAAGAGGAGTGGTTGGAAGAAGGGGCAAAGGTAGACCTCGATCTACATGGATTCAGGCAGTAAAGCAAGATCCGGAGTTGATGGGAATCCCGCACTGGAAAAAGCTAACAGGAGACAAAAAGAAGTGGAGACAAATATTCAACCAAGCCATGGGCCTTTAAGGCCCCTCGAGCTATATAATAATATAAACATAACGAATAAGCAGTGACGATAAAGGTGAATCAAGTCCACGCGAGCGGAGCCGCGGGCACGGCTAGTATATATATATATATATATATATATATATATATATATATATATATATATATATATATATAATCAGAAGTAATAGTAGTACTATACACGTATTTCAAACTTCTTTAGTCCTCATTGGCGACTTGCAGCCAAATTATACGATGGAACATTTATAAGTACAAGGATTCATAGATCAGGGACTGCTGCCATTAACTGACACACTATAACACCGAGGTGACAATAGCAACCTGCACGAGACGTACCTAACATATGAAAATTACAAATCAGTTACGGTAGACTCTGCACTGGTCTTACATCATTTATATATTTTATTTTTAAATTCTTGTCGTTTAGACCGGTCCTGCTTAACTTCCATCTTACTCATCCACAAAGGCAGCTCGAATGAAGATACCAAAACAAATTACGAAATTACCGTCGGTCTTGTCAAAAGGAGTTTAATTACTCCATACAAAATTACCTTTATGAGTTTCGACATAACCATATTAAACAGGATTTTTTATCGACCTATACAGTTTTAAAGATTATTGAAAATGAAAGTCCCGGTCGCGCACGTACGGACCAGACATTATGCTTAGTCATTTTTTAAAATACTTTTAAAGCATTAGTTTAGACAGTATACAGTTTATTACTATCCAGTGAAAAACAACTATGTACGTCATATACTCGTCAAACAAAACAAAGAATCGAGGCCAAGAAAGAGGAATTTACTCACAGAATCCAAAAAAATATTTTTTGCCACAGAAAACTGTTATTTTTTATAAACAAAATTGGTGACTAATTTAAATTATTTAACAATCAATAAGGCTAGTGTAGAACCGCAGTAAACATACTACAGTAGCGAAACTGAGCTCCAATTTGGTGACGAGATTTTGACGGCGGCGTGTGCGTCGACGGGTCCTTTTTCAAAATGGCCGCTCAGTGTTTACATCCGATCTCGGAATGTGTTTTTTGGAAATGTATTGTCCATCGTTTCTTGATGTGACTGCACTTTATATGAATATAAAGACAGAAGGAAGAGAGAGTTTGTAGAAAAAGACAATTAAAAACGTTTGTAAGTGAAGAGAATCGAAAAGGTTGAGAAACAATTTATATAATCATGGGGAAAGGTTATTGTTGTGCCACTGAGAATTGTAAAAATAATTCAAACTGTACGCGGGACGTTAGTTTCTTCTTCTTCTTAAAGATGTTGAAAGGTTCCTTTGTTTTTAGTTGAAACAATGATTTCATAGAAATCATGGTATGCAATTAAAGTTGTTGGAGTTGTTGATTATTTTAGTAAACCTCTATTGCTTGCTTTCACGAGACAACTTTTCACTATCTTAAATGCATTTTTGAAAAATATATATATGCATGAAACAATATTATTACTAATGTACATTTTTTTTTAGGCGTATTTGCTCAACGGCCATCCAGGGAACCTTGATTGATTTAATAAAACGTTTTGTATTGGTAGAGTGATTTGGTCATTAAAGCTTGAAATTTATTTCTAAACTTAGTTCGGCTGGTTATTTAAAAATCCTGATGTGATTGCTCAATTCTGACCTCGGATTCGGTTTCAGCGCCCAAAAATACATATAAGTATAGCGGTCTGTTCGGTAGTGAAAAACTTTTGTTGTGTGTCTGTAATTTTTTTATGATTAATAAATAATCCTCCAAATTCTGGTTTTTAGAAAGATTTATTTTTGTATAAACTAGTATTCAGTTATTTAAAACTATTTATATTTGTGTAAACTATAAATAAAACATATTTTTTTCCAAAAGGTGTATTCTCAAGAGGCTTCTAGTTTTCAATAACTTCATCTGTATTAATTGTTTGATACACCTTTTCTAATAATAAACCTGATAAATTTACCACTGTTTAAGCAAGTACAATTAATACTCTGAAAGTGATTTTTTTTTCCGATTTTTCTCTATAAATTACATTGCTCCTTTTTCATGCCAATCCTTTAAAAGTTTCTGTGAATATATTATAAGGAATACAGAACCTATAACAACATATTTATTATTTTCAATTTTAAAACAGTATATTTTATTTTCTCATAAGCTGGGTTTGAAAGTTTAAATATTAAGTGTCGTGTTGAGATCACAAAACAGATTTAGTTACATGTTATTAATATTCCTCCTATAAAGAACTTATTTCTATTGTTAGTATACCTATACTATAAATTAAATATAGTTATTTTCCTTTTAAACTGTAATTGACAATACTCAGTATATATATATATATATATATATATATATATATATATATATATATATTATATATATATATATATATATGAGTCAATCATTTCTTTTAATGAAGCTATTATGGTTAGCGAAACGCGCGTCGAGTACAAAAATAAAGTGTTTGGCGTAGTGGTGATATATACTGAGTAGTGTCATTGTGCGAAAGATTCCACATTCCCAACATAGTTGTAATTGACAAGTTAGTTTGGTGATAACTAAGTATTGTATGTAAATATAATTAGGAAATTACTGTATTGACTCTTTGATCTAAATATTAATTCATTGTAAATAAAAGCAAACGTTAATTACGTTATCAAAAGCAATATGGATAACAGAACACATAAAGGTATAGAACCTCTAAGAATCATTCACATAGAAAATAGAGGTCTATCCATATACGTTCATAATTCATTAATAATATATTAACCTTTCTCGAAGTTACACAATATAGTTTTGTAGTTTAAGAAAAAATAAGTACCAAAAAAAGTAGATACAGTTTTTTAATTAATAAGCGATCTATCACACCAAACAACACAACACTGCTTAGAAAAAAATGCTCTTATTTTAGAAGATGTTGACATGTTAGTAATGACAATATGTCTTTATTTCAAGGTACAAATAGCATTAGGTATTACGTATGTTAAAAATCAAATTAATTTAAAAAACATCTTCAATCACAAATTTACTTGAAAAATGATGTAAATAAAACTTTAACCTCAAACAGTGACGTTTAACTTTGATAGACTTGAATTTTTGGATAAGGTTATTAAAAACTGAAGTTGAATATGAAGAATTCCATTAAATACCTTCCTATCAAGTTTTTCACCTGTATTCATTTCTTTTCTAACGAAGTGCTCCATTCTTTTTGTTTTTTTTTATATTACTCATGCTGTATTAAATAACAAATCAAAAATTTTCAAACATTTCTATATCTATGATTTTGAATGATAAAATTTTGCACAACTTTATTTGTATTTCAAATCTCGCGCTCGTCCACTTTTAACATGGCGGATTGCCACGTGGCCTTCTGAAAACGAACCTGATTTTCCTATGCGGTTATCCTTGAGTTTCGCTACTGTATAGTGTGTTTACTGTGCTAGAACCATGGATGATCTTAAGTAATAAATTACGTCTTGTAAACAATGTAAAATTGATTTTACTTTAATTATATGGAACAAAAATGAATTGTTAATTGCGCACTAGCGTCTGGGGAGGTTGTATGGCAGAATAATTAAGAAAAGAGTTGAATTGCATTATGAAGACATAGAAGAACAAAACGGCTTTAGAGCGGGAAGATCACCATTTAATATATTAGCGAAAGTTGGCCTTAGTAGTACATATCTTAGAGAAATATACATTTACACGAATCCACAAAGCACGATAAAGACCGGAAACGAAATATCTTCACTGTTAAAAGTAACTAAACACTTGAAACAGGCACGCGGTCGGTCACCCACCCTTTTTAACATAAAATTGATTTACAGGAAGCATTAGAAGTATGGAGGAGGAAGTGATTAGTAATCAGTTTTTCCTCTATTCTTTGGAAATGATCAGGTGCTCGTAGCAAATTGCGAAGAAGATATATGATGAGAAAGCTGAAAGAAGAATACAAAACGTGGGATTTGAACATAAATATGAAGAAGACAGAATATCTTAGGGTTGGTGAAGATGGGAAAGAAGAATCAAATTTGAAGTTGAGGGAAATAACTAGATATTTTGATGATGATGTTTAAGTACTTGAGAATTATAATTGCCAACAAAAGATCATCAGAGATAGATATAAAGTACAGGGCTCAACAGGGTGAAAAACTCTTTACTTTGGTCAAAGAGGATAAAAACGAAAACAAGAGCTGACATTGACATATGGATCAGAATGTTGGCAAAAGACAAAAAAAGATAAGCAAACGCGGTTGAAATGGATTGTTTAAGGAGATGTAGAATATCTAGACAGGAGCACGGCTAAAATGAAGAAATCAGAAGACGGATAGGAAAAATACATAAAACCACAGAAAGACAAGACAGTTAATTGGTACGGACACGTGAAAAGTATGCCGATTCTAAATGGCCAAAAGGAGCAGTTGAATATATTCCGTGAAACGGCATAATGGACATAATGAAAGACAGAACTATCCATGAGAATGATTGGAGAGACAGAAAAACATGGCGATCGAAATGCATGATCGTCGCTATATATATATATATATATATATATATATATATATATATATATATATATATATAGGTATATACATATATATAATACATTAAAATTTCGGGTTTCAATCCGTTCGTCTAATACTGATAAATAATAAATTCATTGTTAGACGAACGGATTAAAACCCGGGATTTTAATATATTACATCCTACCATCCGTGATATATGTATATATATATATATATATATATATATATATATATATATATATATATATATATATATATATATATATATATATCTATATATATATATATATAT
Organism: Pachyrhynchus sulphureomaculatus; assembly: GCA_019049505.1. Classification (NCBI taxonomy): domain Eukaryota; kingdom Metazoa; phylum Arthropoda; class Insecta; order Coleoptera; family Curculionidae; genus Pachyrhynchus; species Pachyrhynchus sulphureomaculatus. The sequence continues at coordinate 96,440,224 of CM032448.1, forward strand.
ATATATATATATATATATATATATATATATATATAATATATATATATATATATATATATATATATATATAATATATATATATATATATGTATGTATAGGCCCTTTCTAAATGAGTTTTAGAGATGTTTTCAATAATCAAGAACGATATAAACCTAAGAGAAACTAGATATCCTTCAATTTTGCATAGTACCCGTATTATAAATCTTAAACCTACCTAGTAGTCTTCCGTAATAGTATATTAGACCTTCACTTCAGACAATAAATCAATATTCTGTCAAATCATGCTAATACGGCACCTGTAATCACTCGTTTTATTATCGGAAGAATGCCGTAACTACATATCCGCCCAATATCTCCCTGCAATCAAGAAATATACCCTATTAAGCGAATAATTGAAAAATTATGCACCTTCATAGTTAGCAGTAATTTACCGGCGATAATTATACATCCATGATATGATGCTTGATATACTTGCTGGGGACGAAACAGCAAAATCGCACAGACGGACACAGAACCTGAATGACATCTGCTTGTTCGTCTTGCATTTTAATGTTGTCACTTGGTGCCGATGGTCTGCCAATCTGTTTAAATATCATTGGCGCGTTGTTTCCTTTTTCATCTTGTAGCGTTTGTTTTTACGATATGCGTAGTTTGCATAACACTACATGATTTTTGTTTGACGAAAACTCACACACTAGAGGAACTGTTCTTTTAATAAATAATCGAAGGAAACATCTAGTTCAAATATTTAAGGCAATATCAACCAGAGTAATTTACAAAACCCGTGAACTTTCTAAAAGATTCTCTAACCAACTAGTACGGCGGATGACGAAACTGTTTTATGATGATCTCACCCTGGCAAAAGCTTCAGAAGGGACACAATATCCTACAGTTACTGGCGATCTAAATGCAAAAATTAGAATAAACACAGGTGATGAATCGCCCTATGTAGGACGATTCGGCCTTGGCAACAGGAGCGAAAGAGGAGAAAGATTGATACAGCATCTTAATGATGAAAAAATCTTTTGCCTGAGCATCTGTTTTACAAAAAATCATCAGAAACAACATGGATGTGGATAAGTTCTGATCGACGAACAAAAAATAAAATTGACTATGTACTTTTTATCCATCAGGAGGTAATTACAAATGTCTCAGTCGTAAATCGATTTCACACAGTAACGACCATAGGCTAATAAGAGTAACAGTTTCGATCAAAACAAAAAACAAAAGAAGAAACCTACTCCAAACTAAAATAGTTAATATACCATCGATGCTAGAAAGGAACAAATGCGAATACCAGAAGATTATAAATTCTAAATTGCAGCAGACAACAATAATATTAGTCAGTTGTAGATAAAATTTTGAAAGACATTCGTATAGCTGTGAAGATAACTTGAGAAAGAACAAATTAAGTAATTGCCTAAAGGAACTAAAGAACTGATTGAGAAAAGAATCGAAACCCAGAAAAACACAAAAACTTAAATAAAATAATAAAAAAGAAATCAGAACCGACACTCGAAACAACAATACTAAAATTATTAAACAGAGCATGGAGGACAATAAGGGAGTAAGAGTACTAAGAACAAAAATGACTTGTCTATAGACAAGGGATGGGGGTAAAATTAATCAAAAATAACACAAATGATCAAAGATTTTTATGGTGATCTATATTCTTCTAAAATACCCGAACCGCGCAGATCCCCCCAAAATATCAGGAATGTAAATTCGGAAGAAAGTACGGAAGAAGAAATCTTGACAGCTTTAACAGAGATAAAGAATGGCAGCTCACCAGGTGAAGACCAAATCACAAAGGGAAATGATTTTGTTCTGCCAAGAGCAATAAAACAATTATTTAGTCTAAGTATGGCAGAGGGAATGGTCCCAGAAAAATGGAAAGAAAGAGTGGCTGTATAAGAAGGGCACCAAAGCAGACATCAACAATTATAGACCAATTAGTCTCTTATCTCGTCTTTATAAACTCAAAAATAATCGTCGTAGTTTGGGTATTTTAGAAGGATATAGATCACCATAAAAATCTTTGATCATTCATATATATATATATATATATATATATATATATATATTATTATATATATATATATATATATATATATATATATATATATATATATATATATATATATATATGTATATATATATATATATATATATATATATATATATATATATATGTATATATATATATATATATATATATATATATATATATATATATATATATATATATATATATGTATATATATACTACATAATAATTTACCTTTTTATGTAATTTTTTTACACAATAAGCCAGGAATTTTAAAAACCTAAATATATTGTATGTATTTCAACTGTAATTTTTTTTTTGCATAATAAGCCATGAATTTTTTTAAATGTCAACCCTATTTGTGAGATCTAGAGTTTCTTATTTTTATATTAACGGGTAGGTCAAATCCTCATCGTTTCTAAATATATCTTGGCCTAACTCTATTGCCCTCTTCCTCTGTCTCCTCCTTTCTCCTTGGTTAGAACATTGCTCTTTCATTAATGTTTCTATCTTTGTTATGACTGACATATTGGGGTGTTGCTGTCTAATCGATATTTTACCGCATTAAGAGGGTCGCAGGTACCTACACCTCACATCCGAATCGAAAGTCTCTCAGTTAGCTGGATTACCATGTTAAGCTGCCTTATCCAAAAATTTTAGCTATAACTTGCTGCTAAATTGCAGCACATTTTGCAGATGGTTATTTTTAAGGGTCCAACTAGCGCTTGTAATTATTCTCAGGGCCTTATTCTCAATCATTTGTGTGGAGTTTCTCAGTAGTTCACCCACGTGGATCAATATCTGAAGGCATTGAAATATGATGTTAATCTAAATGTTTTTGATTTAATTTAAAAAAAATTGACCGATTGTGAAGCGAGATATTCATAATTAAAGTGCACATAATTAACAAGCAATAGATCAATGAAGTATAAAAAAATGCATAGTTTCGTATATATCTTAAGAACTTTTCTTTCGAATTTTTTAAAAAACTATTTTTTGGTGAAAGAAATTAGAAAAATTTTAAAATAAAAATATATATTTGTTTATCGATTTGTTAAAAATATATAAATATTTAAAGTTGATATTTGCTTAAAAGAATAACCGCGTAGTGAGGGATAAATATCACAATTTGACAACGCTGTATGTATCATATTTTACGCGCCAACACTCAAACAGCATTTAAAATGGTTAACTTTTAAAGAGAAATTCATTTGTAGATTAAATAATTTATTGAATAAACACAACATATTTATCAGCTTTATCATCAAGTAAAAATATTAAATGTATTAATTAAAAATTTAAATTTGTATCCTGATATTTATTATTTTTTTTCTTTAATATTTAAAAGATTTATATTTAACAAAAATATGTTTGTAGGTTCAATAATTTTTCAATATCTTAAATTAATATTATATTTATTTATCAACACCGTTACATATCAATTAATAACAATATTAAATATATATGTATATATATATATATATATATATATATATATATATATATATATATATTATATATATATATATATATATATATATATATATATATATATATATATATATATATATATATATAAACGGTTTTATAAATCTTCTCCGTAAAACTAAATAAATAATTAATGATACTAGTGCTAAATAACTGCACTATAAACTATTTGTACACTAATTAATTACTTTATTTACTACTCGTGTATCTTTGGTTACACGTGGATTGTCATTGTTTTTTCGACTAGATAATAATTGCACTATAGAACCTAATTTATCATAAGAACTTTTTAGATCTTGCAAAGTTATGCATTCAGTTGCAATTCTTTTAATCATAAGATCTGAAATAACACTTTCTAAAGGCATTAACGATGGCAATATTAGTTTTTCCATGACGCACTCCTTTTACGCTACGTAATAAATAATAAAAATTAGATCTTCTCTCTTCAAAAACTCATTTGCCAAATTCTCAAGGATTTTAACGTCATATATAGCCTCATAGAATCTTTCGTTTGGTGCCATTTGCAATAAATCATGCGCTAACTTTCCGAGTTTAAACATTGCTGAGCCTTTTCAGTCAGAAAAGCGTTTTTTAAAAAGACTTACTGTGTACGAAAAACCAGCAGTAATTTTGAAATCCTCGTTCACTGCAAAATTAATTATATCTTGAAATAAATGAGACGAATCAAAACGTTCACTATAGGCAACAATACGCAAGATTTTGGAGAAAAATTTAAAAACTGCTGGAATGAAATTAATGCGTCCTTTGAAGTGATTGTTTTGATAGGTTTACCATATAAATATAGGTCGCCATTGATTTGTTCTAAGTCCGTAACTTGGAAAACGTGATAATTAATGGGTTGCGTAGGTCTAATGTAAACGTTGAATGTTTTATCCCAATATTTCGCCGCTATTTACAAAATATCAGCTGCACTTGAAAATCCCGATGTTTCAAATACACTAAGCCAGAGCCCTCGGATGTAATTGAAATTTTATTCAATATATTAGTTAACGCTTGAGGGTTAATAATGTCACCAGTAAGATAAACGTCCATCTGTAGTCCACAATTTGATTGATACTGTACCTCTCCATATTTTCCTTTATTTTTTCTCGTGTCCTCTTTATTTTTAACTAATAAATTTTGTCGTTGCAGGCAACTTGGCAGGCAAAATTATCGACGAAACCAAGGAGGTACACAATCAACGGATTAGAAACAAACTTCTCGCTTGTCCCGGTAATTCCAGGTCCTTTTGGTCAGTCGCTAAGGCAGTTAGTCAAAATTTCACCAAATCCACCATACCACCACTCACACGGCCAGATAATTCTATTGCAACGACACCTGTTGAGAAAGCGAACTTGTTGGCTGAACTCTTTGCTTCATATTCTACTGTCGATTTCCAAGGAAAAACACCACCTACTATTCCCATAGTCCAGTCAAGGATGCCCGATATTGTCTTCAGACAGCGTATCATTAAACGTATTTTGATGAAGCTAGACACCAAAAAGGCTTCAGGCGCTGACGGAATACCTGCCATAGTTCTCAAGAACTGTGCGAAGGAACTAACACCAGTTTTCTGTAGACTTTTCAACCTATCCTACAGAAAGGGAATATTTCCTTCCTGCTGGAAATGTGCCACAGTTCAGCCGATACCTAAAAAAGGCAAGAAGACCTTGCCAAATAACTACCGACCAATCGCACTACTCTCAATAATATCGAAAGTCATGGAAAAGGCTATCAATCAGCATCTTCTAAAATATCTTGAAGGATTCAACATTATTAGTGATCACCAATATGGCTTTCGTAAAAATAGATCAACAGGAGATCTTCTGACTTATGTAACACATGTTTGGAACAACGCAATTGAACACTTTGGAGAATCTCGAGCGGTTGCTCTTGACATATCCAAGGCATTTGACCGTGTTTGGCACGATGGGCTGTTGGCTAAGCTACGTTCTTATGGTATGTCTGAAAAGTTCTGTTTGTGGCTCTCATGTTTCCTCAGAGAGCGTTCTTTACGAGTGGCAGTCGACGGATTTCTTTCTAACACCTTCACTATCAACGCCGGTGTGCCCCAAGGTTCCATACTGTCTCCTACTCTCTTCCTCATTTGTATTAACGATCTGCTGGAAAAGACCGAGAATCCAATCTACAGCTTTGCAGATGACAGTACACTTATCTCTTCATTCACTTTGAACGCTAGGACATCGACTACTCAGACGAATATCTGCAGACAGCAGGAAGTCATTCAACTTAACAAAGACCTGGAAGAAATTCTATCTTGGGGTGACAGTAACCAAGTGGAATTTAACGCTACAAAAACCCAGGCGGCAGTTTTTTCTAAAAAAGTTAACGTTGCAGAACCCGACATAGTTATGTCGGGGCACTCCATCCCTCTAACATCGTCACTCAATCTGTTAGGCGTTAATTTGGGAGCAAATATGTCCTGGCATGAACATGTTGCAGGCATAGCAAGAAGAGCTTCTCAAAAGTTGGGAATATTGTTTCGAACCAGAAAGCTTTACACTCCACAACAACTGTTAATTCTTTACAAAGCTTAAATTCGACCAACTATGGAATACTGCTCCCATGTTTGGAGCTCCGCTCCCAAACATACGCTGCATTTGTTGGATTCTATCCAGAGAAGAGCTGTTCGTCTGATTGGACACCCGGAACTGACCGACGGCCTTGATTCGCTGGAACATCGAAGAACGGTTGGCGACTTGAGCCTATTCTACAAGTACTTTCATGGAAAGTGTTCGAAGGATGTGGCCCGTTTAATTCGTCCCAGAGCGGTGCATATTAGAAGTACACGTCGCGCTAATGCTTCACATCCGTATGAGGTTCAGCTTGTTACTCCTCGTACAACGCTTTTCAAGCAGTCTTTTATATGGAGAACATCATACCTTTGGAATGGTTTGCCCAGGACTGTGTTTCCCATCGAGTGCAATCTGCAGCGATTCAAGAACAACGTGAATCGCTTTCTCCGCACACGTGTCGCTCCTGTAGCGCTTTAGGGACTTCCCTGTAGCACGTGTGCTAGACCCATAAAAAAAAAAAAAAAAAAAAAAACTTAGCCCTTGATGCTCTTTGTTTTCTTATTTCATCTTTTCTGGCCATATAAGATCTTGTATGTTTCCCAGGGGGTTTATTGATGAGCTTTCCTTTGCAAATTTGCCTTTATGGCGCAATTGATTATAATCAAGAGGCATTTTTTATTTAAATTATATATTTTTTTATTTTAAATAGAAGTAATACGGTCTAAACAGTACACACACAAAATAACCTATATAAATGTCATTCTATAGAGCAAAAGTGTGTGTCTGCATATGAAAGCTTCCATGTATCGAATACAGTCTTCGACAAAAATAAAATACTCTGCCATTGAGTATTTTAAACTTTTTGTATTTATTATTGGACTATACTTTTGGCTCCCATTGTCACGAGTGAACTACATTAAAATAAAATTAGAAGTGTATACAAGTACATCATGAATACAAATAGAAATATGGACAGATTTAGACATTTCATAATTTAAATATTACATACTATTACGAATAGTTGCACCAAAAGCATTAAAATATCATGTCAATTTAATCAAGGGTAGATAATAATTGATAGATATACAGTGGCGAAGAAAAGATTGGAACATTTAAATTCCCATCTCTAGTCTTAACATTTAAACGGTTTACAGTTTACAATATTTATTTATTAATCGTGTACATGTTAACAAACATTTTGAAGACTAAAACAGTTAATGTTTATTAGAAATGTGCTTAGTTTTTAACGTAACAAAATTATGCACAAATAAAAGTATGGAAACATTTTTGTTATAAAATAAAAATTCCACTAAGACGACTAAGATGCCGAAAATATTTAATATTTAGTGGGATATCCTTTTGCGTCAATCACTGCTTGACATCTTCTGCCCATAAAGTCAATAAGCCTAGCACAAAAATCGGGTGGTATTTTTTCCCATTCTTGTTTTAATGTGATCCAAAGTTCGTCCCGGTTTTTTATTTTTCTTTTCCTAATTTATTTATCCAGATAGTGCCAGAGATTCTCTTTCGGGTTCAAATCAGGTGATTGTGGAGGCTAGCGCATCACCCGAATCCTTTGTTCAGAAAACCAATTTTTGGCCATGGGAGATGTGTGTTTGGGTCATTTTCTTGCCAAGAAAACTGCTGTTAATAAAGAACTAAGGCAGGAATATCAGGGTGTATTGGTGTCAGACATGACTATTAGGCGTCGTCTGTTATCTGAAAATCTTCATGGTAGGCGTGCTGTTAAAAAACCACTCCTTACAAAGCGTCACAGAAAAGAGAGATTGAAATTTGCTAAGGAACATAAAGACTGGACTCGAAATCAGTGGTCTCTAGTAATCTTTATTCAAGACTCTATTACAATGTGTACAGTTTCTCATTCCTAAAATGCAGAAAAATAAAAACAATAAAGTTCCCTACTGTTCCTTGTATTATCTGGTCATTATATACAGTAACGGTCAAAAATCCGCCCACCCAAGACACACAGCGTTGTTTGAACGCAAAATTCACACTACTCTTGTCAATTCAGTCAATCGTTCCTGATGATGTTAACATGGTTAGCGAAACACGCGTCGAGTGCAAAAATAAAGTGTTTGGTGTAGAGGTGATAACTGTTGCGTACTACTTTTGAGGTAAAATTGGTTGATAATGCCGGAAATGTTACAAATAAGAATAGTGCAAGAAAATTATTTTTATCTCTTTGTGTTTAAAAGTACTGTCATTCAAATCACTTTTTAACCGACAGCAAAAAAGGAGGTTCTCCCTTGTTTTGCAGTCGTAAACAATATTACATACATATTTATGTAATATTGTTCACGAACTGACATATGACATTTCGCAAAAGTATGTAGTTTGTCTTCAAATATCGCCAAAAAAACTGGACGACGACGAAAGTAGGTTCAATCTCTTTGGAAGTGATTCTACTGGTTATGAAAGAAGACCAGTTGGTCTAAGATATGACCCAAAGTACCTTGTACCTACTGTCAAACATGGCGGTGGAAATATCATGGTATGGGGTTGTTTTCGACGGTCTAGTACGAGGCCTTTAGCAAAGATAAATGGCAGAATGGATGCTCAAATGTATCTTGAGATATTGGAAAATAATGTGATGTCTTATGAAGAAGACTTGCTACTGTCGTGGATTTTTCAACAAGACAATGATCCAAAACACACATCTCGCTTGGCCAAGAATTGGTTTTCTGAACAAAGGATTCGGGTGATGCGCTGGCCTGATTTGAAGTCGATAGAGAATCTTTGGCACTATCTGGATAAACAAATTAGGAAAAGAAATATAAAAAAACCGAGACGAACTTTGGATCGCATTAAAACAAGAATGGGAAAAAATACCACCCGATTTTTGTGCTAGGGTTATTGGCTCTATGGGCAAAAGATGTCAAGCAGTGATTGACGCAAAAGGATATCCCACTAAATATTAAATATTTTCGACATCTTAGTCATCTTAGTGGAATTTTTATTTTATAACAAAAATGTTTCTATACTTTTGTTTGTGCATAATTTTGTTACGTTAAAAACTAAGCACATTTCTAATAAACAATAACTATTTTAGTCTTCAAAATGTTTGTTAGCATGTACATGATTAATAAATAAATATTGTAGTTGTAAACCGTTTAAATGTTAAGACTAGAGATGGAATGGATGGTTTCCATACTTTTGTTCGCCATTGTAGGTGACTGTGAAAGTTAATTATATTTTTTTATTTTTTCCAGTAAAAATCAAAATTTATTTTGAATTCTGTGAATTAAGCTAATATTTCCTGTGGTTTTTGTATGTAGTTTTAAATCTACTTTTCACAGTGTACGATGTAGTTCTATATAAACGCCACTACAGTGAATCTGCCGGAAATGAGGCTTTTAAAATAAAACGCCCGATGTATACTAAATTATATTATATGAATTTGAGAAATAAGAAAATAATAATTAAATGTGTAATGTATACATTATACATAATGACTTCTTAATTTTCTCTTAATCGATTCGTAACAGTTATGCAATTTCACCATGTTGTTAGTATGCATATTTGTCAATAAAATGTAGGTATTGATTATACCTCAAACGACACTGCATACGCCAATGGCAGAATTGCTAATTTAAATTTTTAATTTTCATCTGCAACTATAATCTTACAATTTATGGGATATTTGTTTTCCAAAGTACATTTTAAATTCAAATTATGCATGCCTGCTTTCTAGTCATTTTTAAATTGTTAATTATACCCTTAGAGTAGAGACAATTTTTATAGTTGAAATGAGGCAAAATTATGAAGGTATAGAGAACTAGTTGAATATTTAAGCTTAATTAGCATATTCTTTTCTTGATGTAAAGGTAAACGAATTTGTAAAATTAAAACGATCAAGACCAAGTTGGACTTGCGCAATTAGTGCTCCGTATCGTGAGTGCCCTTAAAATAGAATAAAATCCTTACCTAGGCTAAGTTAATTAGGTCCCTGACATGTAAACCTAAGTTTGTTCTCGACTTCCTCGAGCTGCTGAGCTGCTACCGCTCTATCGTCTGTATATATGAAAGATTTTGTACCGTACCAAAGGCTTCAGAAACAGACTAATAGTCGCCGGTTTTTTGTCCTGAATTTTTGTTAATGAAACGTGAAATTTGAAAATGAGTAGTGCTATGGATAATTCAAGAATGACCTTCGTGTATCGGAAATTGCTACTTATGTGACTGTCCTCCAGAATCAATGACCAAAAACACTAATGTCTCAGATTACTCTAAGGTTCCGAAACTCTAATTGAGTCAAGGAACAGGGGGAGTGAATGTTTCCTGTCCCCGGCAATTCTATAAACAACTCAGCGAACAAATGCTTCAGTCCTTAAAAACGTCAAACCAAAACAGGGGCTTTCTACCATAATTCCCCTAAAGTCAGTCCTGTTTTTAAAAAAGGAGATAGATCAGATATCAGTAATTACAGGCCAGTGTCTATAATATGTAATTTTAGTATAATCTTTGAATTTTTATTACACGATCATATATTTTATACTATGAAAAACTTGATAATCCCTCATCAGCATGGTTTCTACAAGGGTAGGTCTACATCTACAAATTTAATTACTATAACTCAAGAAGTAGCAGAGGCAATTGATGAGGGTTGCCAAATGGATATAATTTATTTAGATTTCACCAAAGCCTTTGATCGGCTGGATTTTTCTCTCCTACTTAATAAACTATTATATTTTGGTTTTACAGACTCATTGATGTCTTTGATTCATTCTTACCTTACTAATCGTAAGCAATATGTGGAAATTTATGGCTCTAAATCAAGATCTTATGATACTACTTCTGGGGTTCCCCAAGGATCTGTACTGGGACCCCTGTTTTTTAATCTCTTTATAAATGATATTGGGAGGGGTTTAGATGTTGGTTATTTACTTTATGCCGATGATGTAAAATTATACAGCAGGGTAGGAGGTATTCGGGATTGCATAAATCTTCAGAAGGACACACAGATAATTGGCCAATGGTGCGTAACAAACAATTTACAGCTTAACATTAAGAAATGTAACATCATGTCTTTCTCAAATAAAATCTCACCGATTATTCATAATTATTTGCTGGATAACAGTAATATCTCCCGTGTGAATGTCTTCAGGGACTTGGGCGTAACATTTGACCAAGACTTTCTTTTACAGATCATATAAACACCATAATCTTTGAAGCTTTTAAAACATATGGCTTTATTGCACGCTGCACCGGTGACTTTCATAATCTTGACGTAATTAAAACTTTATATATTTGTTATGTTCGTTCTGAATTGGAATACGCTGCTACGGCCTGGTCTCCAGACTATGACACTCATACTGATAATCTGGAGAAGATCCAGCGCACATTTTTGAAATATATTAGCTTTAAACGAGATGATATCTATCCACACCAGGGGTCTCCGCATGAGGTACTGCTTGTAGATAACGGCTGTTTGTTATTAAAGGTTCGTCGTGGTTACTTGCTACTGACGACTCTGTTCAAAATTATAAAAAATGATATAGATTCTCCCGCTATTCTGTTAAGAATAAATTTTAGTGTGCCGCGTATAACTAGCAGACAATATAACTTTTTATCTGCCTATTCCAAGAACAAATATATTAAAATTTTCACCACTTTTTTCAATGTGTAGTATGTATAACACAGCCCCACAAAAAAAAAAGTGGGATATACTTTTGATGCGATATATCAGATCCGTAGTATTTTTGCCCACTGATCACGAATCTGACGTCAGAATATCGCCATCACATCTCAATTTTTTTCTAACCTCAAAAAATAGGTAAAAATTAGTAAAAATTAAGAAAAATATACTCCTAAAAAATTGATTCAAGCTTTTTCATGAATCCAAAGATGTATTAATATGTATTCGGACAAGCTAAGCTAATATTCATCGGTTGGATTGAGCCATACAGTTCTGTTTTCTTTCTAACCTGAATAAATCAGACAGATATAGTGCTTCTCGAATGCAAAAACGAATTCAAATTAAAATTCAACCGATCTTTACCAAATTTGGTACACGGGGATTTTTTTTGGTCGCTGATCACGAATCTGAGGTTGGATTTGCAAAATTCAAGATGGCAGATGTTTTCGCGCCATTTTGAACGCCGAGAAAATTCATCGGTCGATTTTTATTCTTCTACCTGCATCCAGGGCACCTCCACGTGGTGACGGTGGTCAACGGTGTTACTCCACTAGCCGGCAGAGTCCCTGAATAACGGCTTAGATGCCGTCATGGCAGGTAGAAGAAAGAGAATTACGATGCAGGGACTCGGAAACCCAGTATCGGCGGTTGGTCAGGGTGGGAAAGCGGGCCCGCAGCCGTCGTCATCCAGCGACCGTAGCTCTTCATGTGTGGGTGACTTGGCTCATGTAGAGTATAATGCTACAAGAAAACGGTCTCACGGTACAAGGACTTTTCATAAGTGCGATAAAAACAGTGATTCATTTTGTTATATTTGCTGTTAACACGTATTGAGTAAAATGGGGTCACCGATAACGGGTAAGATTAAAACCTTATATAAGGATTTTTTTAACATTGAAATACAGCACCAGGATACAGATTGGGTTCCCCACATCATTTGCAGTTCTTGCAAAATAATGTTGTACATCAATAAGAAGGCGATTAAATATTCCAGACCAGCAATATGGAATAGACCATACAGTGAAAATGATTGCTACTTTTGTATGAATGTTGTATCTAGGCATAACCGAAAAAATAAAAGCACTATTACTTATAACGATGTTTCGACAGTAACAAGACTAACTAAACTAATTCCGCCTCCTGAACCACTTGATGCTGATGTTATGGAAACAAATGATTTCACCTTATCAGTTCATGCCGAAAACATTGAGACTGTCGAAAAAGATTCAAACACTGTTACTAATGAATGTTCTAGTGACAACCTATCATATACTAGTGACACAGATAAAGAATTTCTACCATACAACCGTAAACCAGAACCAATACTCGTATCACAGTCAGAACTTAGTGATCTAGTCAGAGATTTAGGCTTATCCAAAGATGGTTCAGAGCATCTTGCTTCCTTTTTAAAGAAAAAAACATTTACTTAAGCCAGAAGCTACGATTTCTTATTATAGAAACAGAGATGAAGAATTTCGAAAATATTTCACAATGGACGAGGAATTGTCACTTTCATATTGTACCAATGTAAAAGGTCTAATGGATGAATTTCAAAATAACTCATACGATCCTGAAGAATGGAGACTGTTCATTGATTCTTCTAAACTGAGCATTAAGGCAGTTTTGCTGCATAATACCAACGTTTACGCTCCCATTCCGATTGCTCATTCCACAGTTATGGAAGAGCAATATGAAAAAATGAAGCAGCTTTTGATAAAAATAAAATATGCTTGGCCAACAGTCAGGGTTTACACTTTATCCCTGTTATAAATGTCTGTGGAATAGCAGAGACAGGGAACGTCATTATAAGAAAAAAATTTGGCCAACAAGAGAATCGTTCACTCCTGGTGAAAATAATGTATTGTTTCCACCATTGGTAGATCCAGGAAAAGTTCTTATTCCCCCGCTTCACATTAAGCTTGGACTTATGAAGCAATTCACGAGAGCATTAGATACAAACGGCCCATGTTTCAAATATTTGCATAAAAAATTTCCGAAATTTTCTGAAGCTAAAATTAAGGCAGGCGTATTTGACGGGCCACAAATAAGAAAATTGTTTCAAGATTCATTATTTGTTACTAAAATGAATAAAGTTGAAAAAGCTGCTTGGCTTAGTTTTAAAGAAGTCGCAACAAACTTTTTGGGAAATAATAAAAGTCCTAAGTACAAAGAGAATAGTCGAGAAAATGGTAAAAAATTTTCAAACATTAGGTTGCTTAATGAATCTAAAATTACATTTCCTGGACTCCCACATCGATGATTTCCCAGATAATCTTGGTGACTACAGTGAGGAGCAAGGGGAACGTTTTCACCAAGATCTGAAAATCATAGAAAATCGGTATCAAGGACGATGGGATGACCATATGCTAGCGGACTATTGCTGGTCGCTAAAAAGAGAAACAAGTCCTCAAAAGCGTTTGGGCAGAAAGCCTTTGCCTGGAGACTTATTATTTTTCATCTCACTCAAGATTTGTATGATCTTATCTTCTGTTATTTCGGGAATATCTTCTGAGCCTTGATTCTGAATATGTGGAATCTCATACGGTGTTGTTATTAGTGTTTTTATAAAGCTGTTTATAAAAATCTTCAACAATATTCATAATCTCTTTCCTATCCGTTATCACTCTTCCATCTTCGTTCTTTAGTTTTTGTATAATTTTTGTTCCCGTAGATAATTTGGATCTCAAAATTTTTACACTTTTATTCTCCTTGATTACTTTTGTTACTTAATAGGTCATTCGCGGAAAAAAGAACAAGATAGAGCCAAAAAAAGGAAAGTTAGGCGCGGGTCTAACCTTCGCAATTCTAGGGCTTAAGGGTCTACTATTTGAGAGTATATGGTTTAAAAGTCCCGGTTTTGAGTTTATTGGGTCTCATTTTTAAAGTTACAGGGTTATTGAAGTCTATTTTTTGAGGTTACAGGGTGTGGGAGTCTAAGGTTTCAGGGTTTAGGGTTTAAGAGTATCAGGTTTGAGGATTCCCCAACTGTATACCAAATTTGGTAGGAATCGGTTGGTTTTCAAAAATTTTGTCCGCCATCTTGGATCCGCCATTTTGAATTTTGCTAATCCGACCTCAGATTCATGATCAGCAACCCAAAAAACCCCCGTGTACCAAATTTGGTAAGAATCGGTTGAATTTTAATTTGAATTCGTTTTTGCATTCGAGAAGCACTATATCTGTCTGATTTATTGAGGTTAGAAAGAAAATAGAACTGTATGGCTTAATCCAACCGATGAATATTAGCTTAGCGTGTCCGAATACATATTAATACATCTTTGGATTCATGAAAAAGCTTGAATCAATTTTTTAGGAGTATATTTTTCTTAATTTTTAATAATTTTTACCTATTTTTTGAGATTAGAAAAAAATTGAGATGTGATGGCGCTATTCTGACGTCAGATTCGTGATCAGCGGGCAAAAATACTACGGATCTGATATATCGCATCAAAAGTAGACCCCACTTTTTTTTTGTGGGGCTGTGTAATCAACAAATAAGCATCGACTGTTTCAACACATCTTTGTTAACGTTAGGTAAAATATTGCAACACTAAGGGGCTGTGGCATCTTTCTTTTCTTATGGTTTTCATATCTAATTGTTTTTATTATTATTATTATTGTGATTGGAATTTGTATCTGCTTAATACTCTATTAATGTATTACATTTCTATGTATAGTGGCTCTTATCTGTATCTTCGGCCTTGTAGTTGGGTCTTATAACCTGTAAGGCATGTATGATAAATAAATAAACAAATAAATAATCTATTTTAATATCTTAAAGTATTTTAGTCACATTACAAGTGCTGATAAT
This sequence comes from Pachyrhynchus sulphureomaculatus, assembly GCA_019049505.1. Classification (NCBI taxonomy): domain Eukaryota; kingdom Metazoa; phylum Arthropoda; class Insecta; order Coleoptera; family Curculionidae; genus Pachyrhynchus; species Pachyrhynchus sulphureomaculatus. Next base: position 96,455,763 of record CM032448.1, read on the forward strand.
ATGGAGAAGCTTGTGGTACAGGGCAAAACAAATGGAAGGAGGAGACGCCGAAGACCACCTAGCCGGTGAATTGATACGCTTGAGATGCTGTTGGATTCCAGCATGGAGCAAGCTATAAGACAAACAGCTAACAGAGAACGTTGGCGTGCCAACATTACAAACATCGCCAATAGACCGGATAGCCAGACATAATCCCGATATGTCTGACAAGCCATTTAGACTAGAGGAGGAGGATATTATCTTAATATTATCGAAATGAATTTAATGATGATTTACGAAATTATAATGAATATCGCCAAACTAAAAGAGACTACAATAAGGATAAGTAGAACCGAGCTAGGGCAGAGAAAAAGGCTATCGATGAAGGAGTACTGTACGATCCTAGCAGTTTGTACAAACTACCTTAAAACAGGTGTATTCATCCTTGTTTATGATCGATCTCCTACGACATCCAAATAGGCACATCCCTCATAGTGTTGAATTGCCTGTATCAGCTAGACCAAAGTCTTCTAAATCTACAGAAACCGAAGAATTGTTTGTCATCGTCGACACAATTAAACGGAGCATGATCTAATTTATGAACAAAGTACCGCTGAACTTCATTTATTAACATAAGCAGATCGTAATGAATAAGTACGTAATTTAAATCGATCCAAAAACAAGCAGGGCTATTAGGCTCTCGGTCCTGCATTTACTTCCATGCACTAAAATCTAATTTCCTTCAGGCAGCTAATTTAGTTTCTTGTAATGACATTTAGGAAGTCATGAGCAGTCTGAATTTTAAATACGATGAAAGTAACTGATGTTTGTTCAATAACTTATTCAGAGCTTGTTTAAAGGCTCTGTTTTTGCACCACGGAAATACGCTTTTTTCTGTATTAGTAGCTCATGCTGGTAAGATGAAAAAATCCTACAAAAATATTAATTTACTTCTAGAAAAAATCGATTATGCTAAACTTTCTTTAAAAATATGTGAAGACCTGAAGATCGTTGCTTTGCTTAGAATGAAGTTTAGTCGGTATAGTATTGCCACAGGAAACATACAACACAGTAGTGACGCTTAAGAAAACTTTTAGGTCCTGTTTTTTATCACGCATGCGTTCCGTATCATACTAACAACATAGCTGCTTGCGTGATCGCGGATTGGGTTTACGTCTGAAATTCAAGGATAATCTTTTTATAACGTGCTCTGTTCGTTTGACGTTATACCAGGTGTACAAGTATGAAATGCGGATTACAGACAACAGATGGTGAACCAATGCAGTTTGTGCTATAAAGATTTGACACTGCGCCATTTTGTTGTGTCATTAACAAGTGTCAGACGCGCACGAGTGATAAATTGGAAAAGTGTGTGCATAGTGTTATGTTGTTGTGTTCAATATGTCGAAATTTATACCGAACAAAGAGCATTCGCGGACAGCATTAATTTTTTGTTTTTATTTGAAGTAAACTGCTGTTGAATCATACCGATTACTACGAGAAGCTTATGGTGAACATGCACCATCACAAGATACGTGTAAATTAATGGTTTCGGCGTTTCAAAAGTGGTGACTTCGATGTTGCAGACAAGGAACGTGGAAAACCCGCCAAAAAAATACAAAGATATGGAATTGCAAGCATTGTTGGATGAAGATGATTCGCAAACACAAAAACAAACTCGCCGAGTAATTGGGCGTTAGTCAACAAGCTGTTTCCAATCGGCTACGAGAGATGGGAAAGATTGAGAAGACCGGTAGATGGGTACCACATGAGTTGAACGAAACGCAAATGGAAAAGCTCACTCGGTACAAAAGGAAGTCGTTTTTGCATCGTATAGTTACAGGGGATGAAAAGTGGATTTATTTTGAGAATCCGAAGCGCAAAACATCATTGGTAGACCCAGGCGCACCATCCACATCGACCGCAAGACCGAATTTCTCGATGAATGGTTCGCAGCAAAAGGGGACGATTTTTACTGGCGTGGTATTCACAAATTGCCCGAAAGATGGGAAAAATGTATAACAAGCGATGGAGCATACTTTGAATAAAGCACTTTTTATCATTCTTTTTTTAGAAAAAAAAACCGCATTTCATACTTGTACACCTGGTAAATGAAAATAAAGGTTTAAATTTTATAGACCACCTTAATTTAACAGCACCCGCCGTCTTTCGTTACAACTGGACTAAAAAATTATTGGTATCGGTTTAGCGATAAGGATATTACTAAATAATATTTGTTTGAAATAAATGAAAGGTTATTTGAATATGTGCCGATTACATGACTCTACTCTGCCTACGGTAATGGAAAAGGAATAACAGATCGTCGTACATTTTTTAGATGAAAAGTAAACGTTACAATTTATCTATAAAAAAAAGGACAATAATAAACACGACCGTTTATAAATTAACCTTTTTATGAGCAATTATTCCTAAAAGCCGTTAAAAAAGATGCAATTCTTTAGCAGCTTTGATTCTAATTATTCTTTTCTAACTGGAATTTTCTAGCAGGATTTGTTTAATTCTTTTCTAATTCTCTACGGCCAAGGATATTAAAATTCAATAATTTGCTTAAAACCGCAAATAGCACACGCCAATATTAATGTTTTTGCTTTCTTACCGCAACTTATTGTATGTTTTTCACTGACACCAAAAACTCGAGTTAATTAAATAATTTAAGAGTTTTTGCCGTGCCTACATATGAGTAATTCCTCAAGAAGTAACACATCAATAATTTTCTGAGGGAAGTTATTTACTTCTATAAATATATATATATATATATATATATATATATATATATATATATATATATATATATATATATATATATATATATATAATATATAGTCTTTTACTAAGAGAGGTTTTCGTGAAAATATCTTCCTTCTAGTTATTTCCATTCCTTCAGAGTTCAAGTTATCTAAACTAGTGAAAATCTAGTTTCCAATTTTCAGGGATCTACTGTTTGATATGACGAGTCTCAAACGAAACAAAAAAAAAAGTTTGTAAACAAAATGCAATGGCAAACCATCCGTAGTATCATGCCTAGTAAAGCCACTTTGGCTGTTCGAAGCCGGCATTAAACTGTAGGTCCCCTTTATCTGTGGAACACTTAATAAGGCACGAACTACAGACAAAGACAAGAGGGTCGCCTACGTCCATGTCGGATATGGCACATCGAGAAGAAGAAACAAATAGGTTTGCCTACTGGGGAGGAGAAGGTGAGCACAAGAATGTGATTAATAATAGTTGTTATTGTTAATAAAAAGGTTATTCTTGACGAATATTTTTCGAACCTGCTAACCTTCTTGCTTTGCAAGCCTTCTCAGGCACGCCTTCACTAAGTCACCTTGAAAACAATATTCGTGCGGTCAGGCAGAACGCGTGGTTACGCACGAAAGTGCCAGGCCGTCATGCACTATAGTGCTCTGCTTGGAACTGGATTTCTTTCTACATTGAACGTGGTGATAAGCCAAAAAAGTTCCTCACGAATCAGTTACTAGTATTATATACAAGCAGCATATAGTCTTTCAAATAAGAACGGCACTGCTCATATTCTTGAAAAAATATGTTTCGAGAACATTTTTTGTAATCTATGAATTCTTTGGGGTGCTAACAACGGCGCAATTACCTTAGTAAGTTGTCCAATCTCCTCCTGCATCAATAATAGCCTGGCATCTTCGAGGCATGCTGTTGACGAGATTTTCTGCATACTCTCGCGGTAATGATCTCCAAACTTTCCGAGATAACTGAGTTAAAGTCCTCAGAGTCTTTCCTCTGAGCTTTCTCTTTACAAGGGACCAAACGTTTTCAATAGGGTTGGCGTCCGGCGATTGTGAGGGCCACTCTAGTATCTTATTGTGGACCCAAGCGAGCCGCTTCGCGACGTGATTTTCGTCCAGCAAAGGTTTCCGCAACGTGCTTCGGAATTTGACATCATAAGCATGAAGATGTTGTTGAATGATCTCACGGGACACATTCAAACTCGATTTTCTTAATTTTACCGCTCCTTGATGCAGCGTCAATTTCGGGTCCCGTGAAAACAAAGACATTATTACTTTTTCGACTTTCAGAGTGACTTTGCCTATTAAGTCACATTTTGGCAAACTATCGACATTTCTTCACAAACGATACCGACTTTTTAATGTAATTAACAGCCGCAGAATGTGCCATTTTAGGCCGCTTTGGATGGGAACAAAAAAAGACTACCTCGAACCGACGCGCAAAAAAGTGATTGGATTTGGATTTGACGTGATTCCCTCTATCGATTTTTTGTTGAATCGCTAGAATCGCATCTACCAAAAATGAATTATCGCGGACCCGTTCTTACTTGACAGACTGTAGTTAAGAATGCTTTTTTCTAAAAAAAACAGTTACAAGAGACCGTTTTTTAAACTTTACAGCTCCCTATGTGAAGAGATGAACGATCGTACAACAGCAGTCGAATATTCTTTTTTAAGTTCATATTTTCCTTCACAGATTTACTTAACTATAACCGTCTATTTTTAGATAACAGATTTTGTAAATAACCGTTTTTTTATGGCCGTTTTTTTTAGAACAAGTTATTTTTTCTAGACAGGTTGTTAAAAAAATCGGTTAACCGATTATAAAATTCCAGAACCGAAAGCCTAGATGGGGGCCAAGGGTCTATATCCTTGCCCCTATTAATATAGAAAATAGCACCTTCTCAGAAACGGGGCTTATTTATTTGCAAGGTTCCAACGTACTGAAAATGTGGTGAAAAATATCCACCTACCGGTCTTGGATTTTTAAATTGCGTTAAAGCCACTGTATGAAAGGTTTTGTTCTGTGAAAAATCTCCCCCTCCCCCTTGGTCTAAGCTTTTAGAGTTCCAAAACTCCTAATTTGGTTGTCAATTAGCAATCATCCCTCTATAAACAGCTTCGCTTGTAGTATTCTATCTTTATCTTTAACGAAACGTCTTGTTGCTCCACTGTAAAGAAATTCCTATATCGCAACATGATCAGCCTGTGGGAAAGCATTTCAAAGCAATGAGATTTTCGTTATGAACGAGTTCTTGAAGAGTGTGGTACTAGGAGTGGCAACCTGAACCTCACACAATCGGTCAAGTAAAAAGGTGAGCTCTCATATTCTTGAAAAAATGTGTTGTATTCTTTGGTGTTCTAACAACAGCGCAATTATCTTAGTAAGTTGTCTAATCGCATCCTGCAGCAATAATCGCCTGGCATCTTCGAAGCATGTTGCAAATTTTTCGAATCTTACGAGACAACTGAGATAAAGTCCTCAGTGTCTTTACTCTGAGCTTTCTCTTTACACGAGACCAAACGTTTTCAATAGGATTGACGTCAGGCGTTTGTGAGGGCCACTCTAGTATCTTACCGTGGGCCCAAGTGAGCCTCTTCACGGCGCGATTTTTGCCTAGCAAAGGTTTCTTCAACGTGCTTCGGAATTTTACATCATGAGCATGAAGATGTTGTCGAAGGGTCTCATGGGACACATTCACATTCGATTTTCTTAATTTTGCCGCTCCTTGACGCAGCCTCAATTTCGAGTCCCGTGACAAAAAAAACACGATTCGTTTTTCGACTGTCGTAGTGACTTTGCCCTCCGAGTCACGGTTTGGCAAGTCGTCGATATTTTTCGTCTCGTTAGAATGATTTACCCACTTCTTCACAAACGATACCGACTTTTTAATATGTTTAGCGGCCGCAGAATGTGTCATTTTAGGCCCCTTTGGATGGAAACAAAGAAAGATTGCCTTAAACCGATGCGCAAACTAGTGACTCATTTTGGATTTTACGTTATTTCGTCGAAGGTTCGGCATCGGCTGATACTTTTACTAAAATGCGTCATAGACAAAGGATCCCTGTACCGGTTTTTTGTTGAATCGCTAGAATCGCATCTACCAAAAATGAATTATCGCGGACACGTTCTTACTTGACAAACTGCACAAATGTAATGTATTTACAACAATACTAAAATTGAACCAATTAAAAATTCCGTAAGGTAATTGTGGATCACTTCTAAAACAATCATAAATTATTAACGTAATTTACTCCCTCTGTCCCAAAAGAAACCGAACTTTTCGAAAATAAAAGAAAATAGTAACGCCAACTGTTGTATGAGTACCTTGGTTTTTAAAACCGCCAACTTTCATTAGTTTTGTGTAAGCTATTTTATTAAATTTTTTCCATTAGATGCTCAGTTATAGAGGTAAGAGTAACAGGGTATTTTTACGAACGGTAGAAAAATGAATCAAGCAAAGAGCTGCACTTGTTGTGTGTTGAACTAAACAACCAAAGAGCAACAAATGCTCTTAAACGTATACGGTTATTTACGAACTCTTTCCTGTTTAATAGAAATTGGATCGATTTCCACTGGTTTATTTATAATTGTAATGACGCGTTTCGCTGTCGATGCAGCTTCTTCGGATCTACTTTTTACACTCAGTGATCCGAAGAAGCTGCCTCGATACCGAAACGCGTCATCACAATTATAAATAAACCAGTGGAAATTGATTAAAAACTTTTATTATATATTTATAATAAATTTCCATCAAGTAGAAGCTACAACCATCCGAAATTAGAAATGGGGTCGTATTAAAAATTTCTTTCTTTAAAAGTTATTTTGCTAGAAACGTAAAAATCTGGTAGAATAGCCTAACGTCAAATCTAAATCGCGATTAACTGATTTAGGACGACAATAAACTTATAAAATGTTTTTATTCTTTTGAAAAATTAAACTTTCTAAATTAGGCACGGTGTATTTTTACGAAGTAATTAAATATGACTCTCATCCTGCATTCAATTATGCGTTTTCAAGAGAGAAAAAACAAAATCAGAGTAGCGGCGAGTGTGAAATCAATTTAAAACGCAAGTCAAATTCACAGAGAAATCCATAATGTGCACAAGGAACTCAGTTCGGCGTCCCGAAGATTTGAAAGGGGAGCAGTGCATCAAAATATAAAGAAGTGCAAGTCGGACTTGCGCAATTAGATGACTGATGACTTTGAATTTTTTTTTATATACCAGATAAATTATCAAACTTATGATAATTTTCTGTTAATCTACACTTTATGGAGAATATTTCAGAAACTTTTTAATTAGTACTTTTCGAGATAAGGGACGTGGACATCGATTTTTGGCAGTTAATACAAAGAAAAGTGTGCGGAAGTATTACACCATATATTATTTTTGAACTCGTGTTTTCAAAAGCTTTCATTTTGTATATATATATATATATATATATATATATATATATATATATATATATATATATATATATATATATATATATATCAAGGATTTTCTACAACTGACGCTGTCTTCCTTCTCTCAGCCTTTGATTCCATCCGTTTCTATCTTGCCAATCTCCATCTGTTAGACCCCTGTCCTCCATAGCCTCGTCCACATCGTCTCTCCACGATCGTCTGAGTCTTCCTCTTTTTCTTCTCCCTATAGGGCTCCACTCCATTATTTTCTTTTATCCACCTATTATCTTCGCTCCGTCTTATGTGTCCATACCATTTTAATCGTTTTTCTTCATTGGTGTTTATTGCGTTCTCTTTGACGTTCATTCTGCTTCTTATTTCTTCATTTGTTATTCTCTCCATACGTGTCACTCTACAACATCTTCTCCAATACTCCATCTCTACCGCGTTAATTTTAGATTTATTTATTTTGTTGATCGTCCATGTTTGTGACCCGTATCTCATTATGCTTTGTATTATTGATTTGTATATGAGTGTTTTGTTTCTCTTTGTAATGTGCTGTGTGCCTGGATCTTATGCATATCCGCGTTTGTCCTAATCTAGCTTTAATCTCTTCTTCTGATGCTGCGTTTTTTGAAATGATGGTTCCTAAATATTTAAATCTATCGGTTCCTTTGATTATTGTTTCGTTATCGACTTCTAGATTCTCCACGTTTCCCTCCTTTGTTGTTAGATATTCCGTTTTAACAAAGTTTATTGCTAATCCTGCTTTAGTGTATTCTTCTTTCAGTTTTCTTATCATATAACTGAGGTCTTCCTCATCTTGCGCTATGATTACTTGGTCGTCTGCGAGTATATAAGTAATCTTCTCGTATTGGGACTCCCATTCCACTACATTTTTGCTTCCATTTTTTTAATGTTTGTTCGAGGTATATTTTGAATAATGTGGGGGATGTACAGCATCCTTGTAATAGGCCTTTTGATGTTTTTAGTCTCTTCCCTATTTTATGTCCTATTTTTATGTTCACTGTGTTGTTTTCGTAGAGAGCTTTTACTGCGTATATTAGTTCTTTGTCAATGCCTATTTCTTGCATTGCGTTCCATAATCTTTATCTTGGTACTGAGTCATAGGCCTTTCTTATGTCTATGAAGGCTAAATGAACTTCTCTATTCTTTGCCAGTTTTTTTCCATTGTTTGTTTTATAGTGTATATGTGGTCTATACATGATTTTCCGGCCGTAAAGCCTGCTTGGTTTTCTCCAGTTTTTCCTTTTATATTTTCCTCTATGATATTTTTAATAATTTTTCCATACAAACGTCCCATACTCGATATTATGCTTAGGCCTCTATAGTTTGTGCATTTTCTGCGGTCTCCATTTTAAACATAGATACTCTATAGGCTTTTGACCATTCCTCTGATATTTTTTCTCCATTTATCGCTCTGTGGAATATGTTTCTCAGCATTCGATGTAATTTATTAGGCCCGTACTTAATCATTCCATTTACCACACCCTCAGGCCCTGCAGATTTATTATTTTTGAGTGTTTTTATTGTCTTCTTTACTTCTTTATAGCTTAGTTCTAGCTCTTTTTTTCCTTATTCTGTTCTTCTTCAGGGTTCTCTTCCTTGAATTCTTGTCTGTCTTCTGTTAGCAGCTTCTTATAATATTCTTCCCACTCGCTTTCTGGGATATACTCTATATACATCTTCTTTCTATTGTTGGTCCTTAATGCTTTAATTATTCTCCATGACTTTGTGCTTCTAGTTCCTCCTATATACTGTTCTACATTTAGTGACCCGGTAATTTTTTTTTCTTTTGACTTCCGATTTCACCCCCAAACCAAACTCTTAAGTCAAAATTTAACTTACAAAACAACACGGCTCTGATTGGACTATCAATTCCTACATTTTTGCCAAATCTCAACTTGCTATGTCAAATATTTTCGGGGAAAATCGGGTGTGACAAACAGGCCGACACCGAAGTGATCCCATACGTCTTTCAATACGGACCACTAAAAATAGGTGTTTCAAACGGCTGAAAATTCATCCTTTTTACTTCTCTCGGCTTTACTTGCCAGTAAATGTTAATTTGGATAAAACGTATGGTCAACTAATTTTAAGTAACAGAGTGCCACCATAAGTGGTTAAAAGTAATCAATTAGTTCTTAAAAACCTATGTTCCCAAATTATTCCATAACCATTAAAGCATTTCACATCTTAAAATAACTGTCGAATTAAATTGACGAATTTTTTTTAACAAATAATACTATTTATCAGAAAAAAAATGTAACCTTAAGCTTAGAAACAAAAAACAAAGAAATTAAAAAGACTATAAGAAATAAAATGTGAAAGAGATTATGTAACAATAATAAAAAACTGATTAATAGACAAATTCTAATAAGTATTCACGTTCGGCAACTCGTTAACCAGTACATTTACCTTTCGTTTTACAAAATAATATTCTTTATTAAAATATATGCTATTAGGAACAAGAACACAAACGATTTTAAAACAACTATACCAGACCCGACCATCACAGCCTTGAATAACGAAAATTGAAATTTAAAGGTCATAGTGAGAAACTACTTACAAAGAATCTTGGTCGCATCAGACCTGTCGCCTAGCTCGCTCGAAGTTCAGATTTAAAAGACTTTTTCTTGTGGGAATTATGAACGGGGACATATATTACATCTGGTGAAAAGTCCCGAAACTTTCCGAAGAATGGCAGCACAAACAAGAAATCACATGAGTTTTCAGTTAGTGTCAACTCTCAGAAGATTCGTGTAAAATTTTCATGACATTTTGTTTATTAGTTTGCGAATTACAACTGTCTGAGTGACGCAAAATAATAGAACGAAAATAATTTCACGGGTTGATTAAACATTGTTTTTTGATGGGAAAAAATACAGCCATAATCCAAGAATGGCTTGAGAAGTGTTATAGCAAATCTGTTCTTGCGAGAACAAATAGATGCCGATGGTTTAGTGAACTTAAATGCAGTCGTACAAGCACCGATGTTGAGCCCATGCATTCCGGACCTTCAAATGAGGCAGCCACCACAAAAAACACATAAAAAATCCACCATATTGTTCTGAATGGGCGCAACGTAAAAATGAGCAAGTCAGTTGATATCGTGAAGATATCAACAGAATGCGTGAGGCATATTTTGAATGAATATTTGCATATGAAACATGGGAGCAGTATTCCATAGTTGGTTGAATTTGAGCTTTGTAAAGAATTAACAGTTGTTATGGAATGTAAAGCTTTCTGGTTCGAAATAATATTCCCAACTTTTGAGAAGCTCTCCTTGCTATGCCTGCAACATTTTCATGCCAGGACATATTTGCTCCCAAATTAACGCTCAACAAATTGAGTGACCATGTTAGAGGAATAGAGTGCCCCTACATAACTATGTCGGGTTCAGCAACGTTAACTTTTTTAGAAAAAACTGCCGCCTGGGTTTTTGTAGCGTTAAATTCCACTTGGTTACTGTCACCCCAAGATAAAATTTCTTCCAGGTCTTTGTTAAGTTGAATGACTTCCTGTTGTCTGCGGATATTCGTCTGAGTGTCGATGCCCGAGAGTTCAAAGTGAATGAAGAGATAAGCGTACTGTCATCTGCAAAGCTGTAGATTGGATTTTCGGTCTTTTCCAGCAGAACGTTAATGTAAATGAGAAAAATAGTAGGAGACAGTATGGAGCCTTGAGCTACACCGGCGTTGAAAGTGAAGGTGTTAGAAAGAAATCCGTCGACTGCTATTCGTAAAGAACGCTCTCTGAGGAAACATGAGAGCCACAAACAGAACTTTTCAGACATACCATAAGAGCGTAACTTAGCCAACAGTCCATCGTGCCAAACACGGTCGAATGCCTTGGATATGTCAAGAGCAACCGCTCGAGATTCTCCAAAGTGTTCAATTGCGTTGTTCCAAACGTGTGTTACATAAGTCACAAGATCTCCTGTTGATCTATTTTTACGAAAGCCATATTGATGAACGCTAATAATGTTGAATCCTTCAAGATATTTTAGAAGATGCTGATTGATAGCCGTTTCCATGACTTTCGATATTATTGAAAGCAGTGCGATTGGTCGGTAGTTATTTGGCAAGGTCTTCTTGCCTTTTTTAGATATCGGCTGAACTGTGGCTCATTTCCAGCAGGAAGGAAATATGCCCTTTCTGTAGGATAGGTTGAAAAGTCTACAGAAAACTGGTGTTAGTTCTCTCGCACAGTTTTTGAGAACTATGTCAGGTATTCCGTCAACGCCAGAAGCTTTTTTGGTGTCTAGCTTCATTAAAATACGTTTTATGATACGCTGTCTGAAGACAATATCGGGCATCCTTGACTGCTCTATGGGAATACTAGGTGGTGTTTTTTCCTTGGAAATCGACAGTAGAATGTGAAGCAAAGAGTTCAGCCAACAAGTTCGCTTTCTCAATAGGTGTCGTTGCAATAGAATTATCTGGCCGTGTGAGTGGTGGTATGGTGGATTTGGTGAAATTTTTGACTGACTGCCTTAGCGACTGACCAAAAGGACCTGGAATTGTTGGGACAAGCAAGAAGTTTGTTTCTAATTTGTTGATTGTGTGCCTCCTTGGTTTCGTCGATATTTTTTTTGCATCTGTTCCTGGCACGAACAAAGGTGTTACGGTTTATGGTGTTAGGATTTTCACGCCATTGTCGGGAGGCAAGATGTTTGGAAGCAACAGCTTCTTTGCCTTTTTGGTCAAACCAAGGCTTGTCGTTGGAAGCGCATTTCTTCGAAAAAGGGATGTAAGCCTCCATACAGGCCAAAATAACATCGGAAACCTCCCTGGCTCAGTCAGATGGGTCGTCGGATCGAAAACAAACGTATAACCAAGGAAAAGTTCGAAAATATTCCATGAAATCTTCCCATTTAGCAGATTTGTAGTGCCAAATCTTGCGCGGTTCAGGCGCCTCTCTGTCTCTGATTGGCAGAATATTCGATATCGAAAGTAGTTTATGGTCAGAAGATCCTAACGGCGGATTTACGCTGATCGTGTAAATCTCCGGATTGGTGGTTAAAAACAGATCAAGAAGACTGGTGAACTCCCCGTCTCGATCAGGGACCGTGTTGGTTCGTCAATAATATGACACGAAAATATCGCCACGGCCCGGGAAAGAAGGCCCGGGGAAGAACATATGTTGTTGGGAATAGCCCTATAACATATGCACAACAAACACAAACAAGAGCCAGGTGACGATGAAATAACTATAGAAATGATAAAGTAGGGAGGGGCATCGATAATACAATCCCTCCAAGCTCTATTTAACAGGCGCTTCAAAGAAAGTAAAATACCAATACCTTGGGTAAATGCCTTGATTGTGCTTATATTTAAAAGGGGAAACACATTTAAACTCGAGAATTGCAGACAAAAATCCTCACTAGAATCACAATGTGTGATTAACGAACCAATTAGATCAGCACGCGAACAAGCAGGAATTAGACGGGGATACGGCACTTTGGACCATCTTCAAACAATTTGATTACCACTGGAAAAAGCAAATGAATATAAGGTCACCTTGTGGATAGCACTGGTTGACTACGAAAACGCATTTGATTCCGTAGAGATATGGGCAGTCCTTAATGCCTTAAGTAACAGCAGAGTTGATGAAAGGTACACATCACAAATGATGCTTGAAGAAAAAATAAATAAGATCAAAATTAAAAGAGGAATTAGAAAAGGCGGTTCGATATCCCGAAAGCCGTTCACTCTGACTCTAGAAGACATATTCAAATCGCTAAAGTGGGAAAATAAAGGAATACTAATAGACGGTAAACAATTTAATCACTTAAGGTTCGCAGATGAGATCACTCTGATCGCACAAAAGAAGAATTACAAGAAATGCTGAATTTAATAACAAGTCTCGAGAAATAGATCTAAAAATAAATTTCACCAAAACCAAATATTTGAACGACGAAAGTGAAGATAACAGCCAGGAACTACTAATAGAAGGCGAAAGAATAGGAAATAACAAAAAATAACACAGGTCTCCAACAAAAATGCTGTCTGGATGTTTTCAACTGATTTCTATGTATTTAGGTGTTCTGAAAACTAAAAAAATACTCAAAAAACCAGAACGTCAGGTTATTTTGCAAAACGCAAAATTTTATTATAAAAAAGGGTTTTTTTTTTTGGGCTAACTTGAAGTCATAAATAAATAGGTACAATTTTATTTTGATTACTGTTTTTAAATGTATACAGGCCATAACTATCATTACTTTCTAAATAAAGAACGCCCTGTGTGAGCTAAATTAACAAATATAAACGTTGTAACCAGAACGTGCGCACTCCGATAGTATAGAAAGTGGCGCGGTACAATTATGTGTTAACTCGTCATTGTTTTATAGATCTTGGTTCAATATAGTGCAATGTCATCTGAGCGGAAGTGTGTCAATTCGTCTGACAGTTTCTGTTATATTTGTGGCGAATATATGGTATTAAAGCAACAACTTAATATTACGGACTTTGTAAAAAAAGTATACTTCACGTATTTTGGCTTAAAACTTGGAGATCAGGATAAAGTTTGGGCACCTCATAAAGTCTGCAAACGATGTGTTGAAGACCTTCGAAATTGGTTTAAGGGCAAGAAAAATGCGATATGCGATTCCTATGGTATGGCGCGAGCAAAAGAACCATAGTGATGATTGTTACTTTTGTTCGTGTAATGTGAAAGGGTATAATTCAAAATGGAAGCAGTCCATTTCATACCCCAATCTGCAATCAGCTATTCGTCCCATCCCTCATGGGACCGAAATACCAGTGCCCAAGGTCCCTGCTACCTTGGAAGAGATTCCAAGTTCTGACGAAGATGGTGCTGTACCTGAACCCGATGACAAGTCAAGTTTTTCAATTTGAAGATGACAGCAGTCCGAAATTGTTTTCCCAGGGCGAGCTAAATGATTTGGTAAGAGACTTGAATCTTCCCAAAAACGCTGCTGAGTTGCTTGGATCAAGGCTCAAAAGCAGGAACTTACTTTTGCCGGGAGTGTCTTCCTCCTGGTTTAGATATCGTGAGAAGCAGTTCACTTCCTACTTTGCCCAAGAGGACGAGTTGGTTTATTGTACCAATATTGAAGGTTTGATGGATACATTTAAGATCTCATACGACCCAGCACAGTGGCGTATTTTCATAGATTCTTCAAAAAGAAGCCTTAAAGCAGTTCTGCTTTACAATGGCGGTTTCTATGCTTCCATTCCTGTCGGTCATTCCGTACACCTCAAGGAAACCTACAAGAACTTGGAATTGGTTCTTTGCAAATTAAAATATAAAGACCACGGTTGGCAAGTGTGCGGTGATTTAAAAATCTTGGGCATGTTGCTCGGACAACAATCTGGGTTTACCAAATCCCTTGCTTTTTGTGTCTATGGGATAGTAGAGACCGAGCAAATTACTGGACCATAAAGTGTTGGCCTCCGAGAGAGCTTAAAGTTGACGAAAAGAACGTCCTGCATGAAACTTTGGTGCCTCCTCATAAAGTTCTTCTACCACCGCTTCACATAAAGCTGGGATTGATGAAGCAATTTGTAAAGTCACTTCCAAGAGATGGAAATTGCTTCAAATACTTAATATCAAAGTTTTCAGGCCTCTCGGAGGCAAAGTTGAAGGAAGGTGTTTTCGTTGGACCAGATATTAGACCGCTTATGGCTGATCCACAGTTCATCACAACCACGACGGATCCTCAAAGAGAAGGGTGGATTGCCTTTAAAGAGGTCATAAAGAAATTTTTAGGCAATAACAAAGACCCTAACTACAAACAAATCGTCAAAAGAATGTTAAAAGCATTTCAAGCTTTAGGTTGCCTAATGAGTTTAAAAGTACATTTTCTTTCATTCCCACCTCGACTACTTTCCAGAAAATTTAGGAGATCTGAAGTGAAGAGCAAGGTGAACGATTTCACCACGATATTAAGGAGATGGAAAAAAGATACCAGGGAAGATGGAGCGTCTCAATGATGGCAGACTACTGTTGGCGCTTCAGAGAGACCTTCCAGATGCTTCCTACAAGCGAAAATGTACTAAAAAGAGTCTCACTGGGAAAAAGAAATGTGTTTAGTGCTTACTAATGAATGTATTTTAGATAAAAAAAAATAAGTTTGTTACGCAATTATAAATTAAAAAAAAAAAACGCAATTTTTAGGCTTTTATTTTTTATTTTAAGATGATAACTTGTTTAACATAGATACCTACATTGTCAGAAAACGTGACGTTCTATGGCAAAATGAAAGTCATTTTTGGATTCAGTACACCCAAAAACATTACTCAATTTTTAAGAATTACGCAAAAAAAACCAAAACAGCTCTCAATTTTTTTTGTAGACTTGTGTAATTTAAAGGCTGACTTGGATAGAAGAGTCTCGTTAGCTTGGTCTGCGTTCGGAAGGTTATAATCTACATTTAAATTGGACATCCAAAATACAATAAAAGCCAGAGTATTCGTTCAATATGTACTGCCGATATTAACATATGGCACTGAAACGTGGAATTTAAATAGAAGTATAATAAATAAACTCCAGGCAACCCAAAGAGCAATGGAGAGAAGAATGCTAAATATTAGAGATACGAAAAAGATCAAAACTGACAGATGTAATACAACGAATATGTATATTAAGGTGGAATTGGGCGGAATATCGCAAGGCTGAACGATAACAGATGGACACGCCGCACAATGGGCTGAATCCCGATTCTAGCTGGACAACATTATTTTATGGGCTGAACAAGGTCCAAATGACTAGAATAGCCAAAAAAGTAATAAAAAAATATATATATATAATATATATATATAATATATATATATATAAAAAAAAAATAGGTGTTTTAGTTCTCAGAAGTGAATTTTTACTGCATTTTGAGGTGTTTGAGGTATATATTTCTTAAGAAAAATTGGTATAAAAGAAAACGGAAAGATAAAATAGAGATACTAATTGCTAAATTTATGTATTTGCTAATAAAATGAACTATTCTTTTATATAAATTCAAAATCAGAATCTTCAGATTCGCTTAGAGAATCCTTCTTCGTATCGCTATGCTGCTCAACCTCTTCCACAGAATCCGTGAGTAGTTCCTTTACATCAGGACTCAACTCCTTCAACGGGACTGTCTGGAACATTCTAAGGCCAGTAATAACAGGATCCGATGAAATGCATATGAACTAAGTCTTCACAGGTTTTAATATATGAGGACTTTCTAGTATGATAGGCTCTGAATCGCTTCATGTCTTTATTCCCCTTGTCTCCTGTGCCTCCTCTAAAAGCTGCCCTATTGGAACAAGGGCATGTTTGATGGCTAAAGAGCCATGTAAAAGGATTTTGTGTACGGTGGGAGGCATCCTGTACCAGCCATATAGCTCTACAAACAGTTTGGCAGTATCATAGGCAAATATGTTAAATTTGTCTTCCTTGATTGGATTCCCGCTTGAAATAACCTGCAACGATAAGAAAAAGTCATTGTTATAGTGAAGAATTTGAGGAAGTTTTTTAGAAATACCTGAAGAATAGTTCTAAATCGAGATATTAATCGCTTATCAACTCCTGTAGCTACAGCGGCTTCAACTGCATTTTTGTTATATCTACATTTATGGTTCATTATGGCTTTTCCCCTTTGAATATGTTATTAGTTATATTATAAAAAATAAATTTCTGGAAATTAGAAGCCGGACGGATGCGGACTTTAAAAGTTGCGCATTAAAATATAAAAGATTTTTCACTTTCCACGAAGCAAAATCTCACTTACATTGTAATGGTATGAACTTACCTTCTTTAATCGGATGTTTCCAGTGCTTGAAACTTCTTCTCAGAATGTATCTAAACCAGAAAAAATGTATACTCAAACGAAAATAAACAATCCTGTCACTGCACAAATAATATAAAGGAAGGTCACATAAATGTACTGTGAGAGCGTCTCACGCTTTACTCGCATTCGACCGCTTACGCAGTAACTTTTTACACACTATTATATGCTATAATAATAAAGTGAGGGTGGAAATGAGTTTACTAAACTCTTAAGAAACATTTTGTTTATTTGCAAACCCTACATATTGACATTGATTTTTAAATTTTGTCCAGCTAGAATTGAGATTCAGCCCATTGTGCGCCGTATAGTTGAATGGAGGCCTAGAGAACACAAAAGATGCAGAGGTAGACCACAGACAAGGTGGACGGACGACATAAAAAGATTAGCAGGACACGACTGCATGCAAAAGCAAACAATAAAGCTCATTGGAGACAACTTGGTGCGGCTTACATCCGACTATGGATGGAATAAGCTAATGATGATGATGATGAATCCACTAGCTCACAACTTCATAAAATAGATGGTGAAATTGCACCATCTAGGCTATGAATTACTTCCTCATCGACTTTGTTCACCAAGTCTAGTCCCCAGCGATTATTACCTCTTTCCAATTTTGAAAAGGTGGCTCCACTGAAAGAGATTTGGCTCAAAGGAAGAAGTCGAATGGGAAACTGAGGCTTATTTTGAAGAAGATAAGTTCATCGCTCTTGTTGGAAACTATGTTGGGGAATAAGATCGAAGATTTTTGGAAAAAACATCTTTTTTCTCTAAAAGTCCCAGAACTTTTCACCTCATGTATTCCAAAAAACTTCAAAAGAATAGTTAATACAATGAATTCATCAACCAGCAGACAGAGAGCGGATAAACGAAGAATATTGCAAAAGAATTAAAAAAATATATATAATTATTTAGGTGAATGGTGATCATTTCGAACAATTAATAAAAGGCTAACATTTAAACAGTCGTTAATATATTATACAAATTATATATTCAATAACAGAATGGGCAGTTAAATATATATGAGCAGTAAAAAAATGAAAATCAGGAATAAAATATTTCGGAATTAGCAGCTCTATAAATATTTGAATACGTGAAAATCCAATTGGTCATTAAAATGAATTTTTTCGGCAGTAACACATGAGCAATTACGAAATCTATACTATACTATATACTATAAATACTTCTGTAGTAAAAATTAAGATCAGCCAGTTAAATGATTACCTATAATGTTTACATATATTAAAATGAAAACTGACGATACATATATTTACTGACTGACTAAGATAATTAACATAGTGTTTTATTATTGACTATTTTTCTAGTAAGTAATATTTTAATTTAAAATGAAAGAACATGGGCTGGGAAAAAAATACTTTATTAATTTATTAATGGTATGAAATCAAACTTATAAAGTAATCTTAATAGTATCTTAGTAGCCCACTTTAACAGTAATGTGCCGCTCTTTTCAACCAAATCACGTTCGGCTTTTACGGAACGCCGAAGACTGACGAACTATTTATCGAACTGCCCTATCACTCATTTTACCACTCAAATGATTATTGCACAGGATATTCATTTAAACTGCCGTACGAGTATATTTTGTACTCCTGCTATGGGACTAAGTAACCAACCAAAGTCTATTATATCATTAGCAAAATTTTACTGCCACATTTAATTTAATAACTGCCAAAAAAGTTTATTACTGCTCGTATTATTTATTAACTGCCCAATGTAACCGTCTAAATCAGGGGTGCTCAAACTTGAACTGCTGGCGATCTACCTCAATATTGTTAGACTACGATCGATCGACTCTGAGAGGCTGCAAGTAAGTGTGATGCAGGATTGTCGTCTAGGTAGGGTGTATCGTGGCATAGATATTAGTTTTCCGCACAATATGCATTTTTTTATTCAAGGTAAGTGTAGGTCTGCTCTAAAATGTCAAAGAAAAAACTCATAATTATTCAAAATTGCGAGTTTATTGGTTCTTACAAAACAAACGAGTTCTAGTGTCTAAACTTAACTACAGAGTGACTTTGGATGTCGAAGCGTGGCACTGCATGTCCTCAGCATACTTTTCATAAGATGGTACGTAATTACCGAGTGCTAATCGCAAGCATGATGACATATGTTCGTCAGTTAGCCGATTGCGATATTTTGACTTAATTATCTTCATTTCAGAAAATGCAGACTCGCACAAGTAAGTTGACCCAAACATTGCCGTCAGTTGAAGGACGATTTGCCTTAGATTCGGATATTTATCTTCAGATATAAAACACCAGAATTTTGTATCAGATGCTGTAGCTTTGAGATGTATATCTGATATAATCTGCACTAACTCATTTTCAACAAAACATGAGTCCATGTTAAACTGACTTGCTATTTCAGTAGCTAATTCCTCAATGTTTTTACACGAAAAAGGATAACTCATAAATGATGCGATATTTGCCAAATTACTGAAATCATAAAAAACTTATTTCGAACTGGCCCAAAATATTTGATAATTCTGCCTCATAAATATCATAATTCAACTGAAGAATCCTTGCTTTCAAAGACGGAAAATTTTTCAGATCCTTTCTTTTCACTTGATCTATCATAAGTTGCAATTTACTTTTGAATGCGTTTATTACGTTAATCATCTCAATAATAGTTTTTCCTTTACCTTGAAGCTCCAAATTAATGGTGTTTAAATGCATTCTGATGTCTATCAAAAATGCCAAATCAGTCAGTCATTTTCCGTTTTTCAGCATCTGAGTGTCATCACCTCTTTCGTCCAAAAAAGCTGCTATTTCGGACAATAATTCTTGAAACCTTTCTAGGAATTTTCTGCGACTCAACCACCTGACGTCTGTGTGAGGAACTAAATCAGTGTGTTCAGCTAACTCACTATCTTCCAACTGTAATTTAAAGAGCCGTCGTTGCAAGCTACGTGCACGGATAGAATTCACAATTTTTATTGCAATGCCCATAATCTCCTCCATGTTTAGGACTTTTGAACACAAAACTTGTTGATGTATAATGCAATGGAAGGAGAAAAATAAAGAGAAATCATCATTAGCTCGACACAATGCCACAAAACCGTTTTCGTTTCCAGTCATTGCTGGTGCTCCATCGGTTGTAATGCACACTAGTTTATATATTGGTAGCTTGTAGTTTGTTACAAAATTGAAGAAAACGTCATATATATCTTCGCCACGGGTCTTTCCTTTCAGAGGAGTCATTGTCAAAAAACTCTTCCTTAGCCGACATGTCATTGAATACCATTCGAATAAAAATACACAGCTGGGCAGTGTCTGTCATATCAGTGGATTCGTCGAACTATAAAGAAAAATATGTACATTCCATGATATCATGTTTTAGTTTATCTGCCATGTGCTGACTCATGAACTTCAACACACGCCTTGTGACAGTCGGACGGAATAACTGAAGTTCTCTAATAGCAGACATAATCTCTGTTTTATTTCTAAATTCTCCAAATAATGTCTCACCCGCTTCAATAAATGCTTCCTTCACAACCAATCCATCATCAAATGGTTTCTTGTGTTTTGCCAATATATGAGATATTTTAAATGACCCCATTTAAAAACAATCAAAAGCTGCAATCGTTGCAGCTTTTGATTGTTTGGCTGGCCTTGTGAACATGGTTTGTTCTTTTTTCAAACAAGTTATCAAATCACGTACTTTTCGTTTTCTTAATTCACTCTGTGACGGAAAATCCTTTTCATAGTTTTTATGAACCGTTTTATGATGCCTCTCTAAGTTCCCACGCTTAGGTATTGCAACTGACGCACGGCAAATGAGACAAATGCACTTATCCTTTACCATACAAAAGAAAAATTCTTCCTTCCAATCGTTATTACAATGATAAGTTTTACTGTTCTTCGCCGCACTCATTTTGGACTATTTATTAATAAACTTTGTATCGATGTATCGCCTTCAAGTTACAACTCAGACTGACTCCTATTCCTGCAGGCGCAACATTTATATCGGCGCGAACGAAGTGTCGAATGTTCCCGTCAAACACGCCGCCTGAAGTTTCTAGAAAAATCGGCGGGAATCAAAAACGTGGCTTTTCTTTGACAAGTACCGCGCGTTCCTTTGATAAAGCCGCCTTTTGCCGCTAGCAGGGGGTTATTACGATAAAAGAAAGTGATGAGGGGGTTATTCTGGCCTAATTGTGGATCGAATAAATTTTAGTAGTTTATTCATTACATTTTGTTTTAGTTACCTAAAAGAAAATCTGTGAATATATCGGAATTGTTTTTTTTTTCGAGATCGACTCAAAAAGCACTCGCGATCGACTTGTCAATCGCGATCGACCGTTTGAGCACCCCTGGTCTAAATGTATAAATAAAATACATTTTTGAAATAAACTCTTTGAATACAACAAAAAACTGGTTATCTAAACACAAAATTTCCACACTATTTTTATTTTTCAGTACAGCGCGGCTAACAACGTAGCTCTGCCAAGTATAAACAATATACAGAATTATTAGGTTTATATAAACTAAAGTAGGTACAAAATGATGAACAAATTTTATGATAGGTAATTACACAGAACTATTAAGTAAATACTTTGAAAAAATTATTTGTCTTAACGATAGGTATTTCCAACGGATCAATTATGTGAATAAATTTAAAAGGGGTGACCTATTTGTTTCTGTTTGTTAGTTTAATAAAATATTTGTATTTTTCATACGGTTAATTTTAAGGCCTCCTTCAGGTTTAGTTTATAACCTTTATTTTCTTGGTGTAGTATTTTAAAATTTGGACCAAAAGAGTGATTTTCAGATAATAGATGATTCGAATTTGTTTAGTTATTTTTTCGATTTATACAACTTATGTAGTGTTCATTAATCCGCGTAACCAGTTTCTTGTTGTATTTAACATGAGTTTGCATCAAGTAAAAGCCACAACAGTTCAAAGTATAAATTCTTTGTTTAATTTTGTCTCTACAACCACTACGACAAATTTAAAATTCATAATAAAAGTACTATTCATTCATTGTGGTGTAGTTACATTTGCCTTTTTAAGATGTAACATGTATGTATTAATGACTAGGAAGTAATTTTGAAAGAAAAATCTGAAATTTAATTGATTATTTTACCTAAAAACGTACTTCTCTTCCTAATGGTGGCACACTTTTAAACGGCAGTAGTGATATTTTGAGCTAGTAATAAGCACTTAAAATAAATTTCATCAAAATCTGTAGAATAATTTTCGAGTTATACCACGAATACTTAAGAAAGTCAATTTTTAACTAATTAAAACTTCATGTCATATCTTGACAACGCTATATTTCCAGCCTATGAGATCCCAGTCTTAGGGATGCAGAACCCAGAACCTAGTACATTATCTTCAGCAGTTATACTTGCACGGACCATATTTTTCCAATGACTTTAACCCAATGAAAAAAAAAATAGGTAGGGGGAGGCAAATACACTTACTTTTCGTGGACCTGATAAAGGAATATGACACTATACCCCTGCATACACTGTAACAGATGCTAGAGAACTCAGTGATCAATATAACCCTTGTAAATGCAATACAGTAGTTCTACCAGAACATGCAATCAGGGATACAAATTAACAACGAATTTTCTGATACTTTCATGGTAAATAAAGGTCTAAGATAGAGATGCAGCTTATCTTTTACGCTCTTTAAAATCTACTTGAATGAGGCCCTGAAGGGATGGTAAAGATCTTGTTCGGGAATGACCGACGAAACTACCCCGTATACTCTGCATTTCGCTGATGACCAGGTAGTGATCGCACAAGATCGAGATGACTTAGAATTTATGAAAAACTGACTGATACCAGAGTACGAGTAATGGGGCCTATAAGTGAATAAGACAGAAATAAAATATATTTGCATGGGGGAGAAAACGAGGATCTTGTGCTGGAGGGCGGGAAAGTAATTACCGCATATGCCAAATATACGTATCTAGGTACAAGAATCAAACGAGATGGACGTACGGAAGCCGAGAGGACAGTGAAGGGAAAAAAGATAGTGGGCACCTTGTACTCATTACTCTGGTCAAGAATCATCTCGAAACAGAAGAAAACACAACTGTATGATATTATTTTTAAGAGTGTGGTTTTATATGGTTGCGAAGCTTGGCAACTAAATAAGACAACCGAACGGAAACTACTCGCAGTGGAAATGGATTTCTGGGCAAATCGGCGGGTGTATTAAGAACCATGCACGTAACCAATGAAAGAATACGTGAAATTATGGGCCGTACAAGTACTATTATAGACGATATACAACAAAACAGTTTTGCTGGTATGGTCATATACAAAGAATGAGGAACCATCGACTACTGAAACAAATAATGGTTTGGCAACCCCCAGAACGGAGGAAAAGGGGTAGACCTACGACGCAGATAAGTGGAATCCAAAAAGAAATGTCGGAACCCGACATACGGCCGGGGGATTGAACTGAGAGGCGAGTTTGGAGACTGGGAACCGGCAGGCGCAGGACGCTATAAACCGGGATATATATAGATGGGAAATTTCAAGTTTTAAAATGGTAGACTGACCTAATGCGTAACCTGAAATCTGATAATAACTATGCAAACAACTTTAGTCGTTTGAAAAATTAAACTTTCCAAATCAGATACGATAAAAGAAAAGCGTCCACGCGAACGGCTCGCGGTGTATTTTTATGAAGCAATTAAATATGACTCTCATCGAGCGTTAAATTATGCATTCTAAAGAGAGAAAAACAAAATTAAAATAGCGGCTAGTGTGAAATCAATTTAAAAACTATCGAGAAACTCGTAATATAAAATACAGGCACGTAGTTGAATGTATAAAAACAATCGACGGCGGTTGCACTTTATCGATCCCGCGAACGACATGGTGCGATATTAGTGCAAAACAGTTTCGTCGAAGGAATACTTAATGTCCATGGTAAAAACAATGCGATACATAATTAGAGAGAAAGGAAAGGAAACCAGTATCAGATTTTATGTATCTTCATTTTGAAAACGCTCTTAAATAATCGGTGTACACTTTTCGACTCACTAAAGAAATTTTGTCTCCAAAACTGGTCAAAAGTCGGGATAAAATATATTTGCCTACTAGTACATAAATATTTTTAGCATGAAGTTAGATGTATGTGACATCTTATGTCCTCAATTATCATTGCTTTGTTTCTTTATGTATTCTGTATTATCACTTTGAATTCAGTCGTTATCAACGTGAATGTCTAAGCCCGCGATAAGTCTCTACAAAACCTTATTTACGGTAAAAGCGTGTATTATCAAAGTTTGCAAGTATTAAAGATCTGATGTTCTATTCAGTTTTTTTGTCTTAGTTTTATTAATTTGAAATAGTTAAGTTAATGCCCTTTTTTTCTGGAAGCACAGCAGTTTAGTAATATTGTCAGCCTTGTCAAGGAAAAATTACTGTACTCAACTAACCATATCAGAAAAGAATCTCTGGCATATACACGACATTTTCTTTTATTGTCTGGTATGTTAATGATGATGCCTTAATAACCAAAGTGCTAAAGAGACGAGCAGAAAAATACTTTTTAATTAAATTAAACAACGTTTCGACCGTTTAATGTACACTGGTGACAACACTTGATGACCCTCCCTACAGCCCTGACTTATTGCCCTGAGATCTTCGCCTCTTTGGGCCACTCGAAGAAGCGCTGGGAGGCCAATAATTTGATAACGACAACGCGGTGGAGGGGTTCGTGCGCAATTGGTTACTAACACAACCCCCTTCCTTTTACGAAGGTATCAAAAAGCTTCCGATACGCTGGAAAAAGCGCATTTTCAAAGCAGGAGATTATGTTGAAAAATGATATGTACTTGGTTTATTTTTGGCACCATTAGAATGCTGGGTTTCTGCTCTTTCCAATAATCTCAAAAAGATTTTGTTTTCTAAAAAGTTTTACTGATTAAAACGGTTTTATTGAGTAAACTCTCAATTCACTCAATAAAACCGTTTTTGCTCGCTCAGCAACGTACTCCTTGCGCGCTATTCATCCCGATAAAAACACATGCCACTGCATTTTCCCTCTCATTCCTCTATTAGAACTTGAACCGTCAACATCTCTGCTATACCTGCTCACTAATTATGTCATCGGAAAATGGATACCACCACGGAAGAAACGGCACAAGTCATTGCCCTATTACAAGAAGGGCATAACCAACGTATAGTCGCTGCTCAACTGCACCTGTGCCAGTCAGCTACCTCCAGAGTCTACAAACGTTACCAAGAGACTGGCGCCTTTACGCGGCGACCAGGATCAGGAAGAGGAAGGTGTACCTCAGAGTGAAGCTACCGTTTCATTGTCAACACAACTCTAAGAAATCAGCGCACAGTGGCTCAGGCATCTGATTTTTCATTCAAAATTGTCTAGAGCCCTCAATTATTAACGAAATTAGACAATTATTTTTTAATACCCCTAAGCGAATTCCAGACGAACGTAAGGAAGCCGATTTGCAAAATATAATCTCAAAATTTATTAAAATTACAAAAAAGCAGCACGGAACCAAGAGGTAAAATTTCGAAGTTCACGTGATTTTAAGTTTACGTGTTGAAAACTGGTTCATCGGGGGTTTCTGAGATCGTCGAATCTATTTTTGGGGTTATTTTGATCATACGCACTCTTTTAACGAGTGAAAATAGGGATTGGAGGGGAGAAAATTCACCTGAATTAGAGTTTTGCGTTCAAAACTGGTTCCTCGAACGTTTCTGGGGTCGCTGAATCTATTTTCCAATCCCCATTTTAACCCCCCCCCCCCCAAAAAAAAAAAGGATGCATATGATCACAATGACTCCGAAAATAGACTCAGCGATCCCAGAAACACTTGAGGAACCAATTTTGAACGTGAAACTCTAATTCAAGGGAATATCGAAATTTCTTCCTCTCCAACCCCCATTTTTACACCTCAAAGTGACCCCGAAAATAAATTCAGCGACCCTAGGAACCCCCGATGAATCAGTTTTGAAAGCGTAAACTTGAAATCACGTGAACTTTGAAATTTCACCTCACGGTTCCGTGCTGCTTTATGCAATTTTAAAAATTTTGAGGTTTTATTTTGAAAATCGGCTTCCTTACGTTTGTCCGGAATTCGCTTACGAGTATTTAAAAAAAATTGTCTGATTTCGCTAATAATTGAGGGCTCTAGATAATTTTGAACGAAAAATCAAATTCCTGACCCACAGTGCGGCGTTGAGGTTCAACAGGAGCTCCGACAAGTTAGTGGTCGGGCTGTCAGTCATTGGACAGTCAGAAGGAGATTTAAAGAAGCTAACCTAACTCCGAAGAGACCAACTAACGGATCCAAATTGACAGCAGACCATCGACAAGCGCGACCCAGAGTTGCCTGAAAATATGTCGATTGAATCTTAGAGTAACGCCCCTGCATCGCTGAGGGACTTAAAGGTTGCGATGGCGAAAGAATGTGGAAGAATTCAACAGAGAGTGGTAAAAAACCTCACCCGCTCCATAAAAAACCGACTGGAAGCAGTAATAAGGGCTAGAGGGGTACTACAAAATCTTGATTTCAGTTTTCATCAATAAATTTAGTTGTTAAACTTAAAATTTGTTTAATTTTTTCCTTTCTCTTACCCCTTTTTTCAATCTTTGTTCTCCTTGTTTCCCCTTTCAATCATTTTAATCAGTAAAAAGCATGAGGTATGCTATGGAATTTGGTATCATCAGAAAGAGAATAGAATGGGCTTACAAAAGATATTAAAATCCGTACAAATATATGAACACTAAATTCTAGGATCAGTCTTAAATGAAATCGATTTTTTGCTCACCAGTGTATATAAAAATATGGGACACATTTTGAACAAATTTGTAACTATCCACCAAGAGAAAACCTTCAAACGCAAATGCACGTATTTGCAATCCGAGAATCAATAACCAGCGACGAGCTACCGGCCGTGACAACTTATAAAAAATTTTGAAGAAAAGAGTGTGACTAAGTGAATAAACCCCCCAATTAAAGGAACGGTGCTTCGAAATTGATCTGTGCTACTCAAATAAGCCTAATGTCTGCAAGTAAAAACGGGTCTTCTGCTACTCCAAAAGAGGTTGCCAAATATCCAGGAAGATTTATATTAATGGATGGTTGGTCGGTTGTGGGCGGGATAGGCGATTGTGCCTTGGCTTATTTTGTTCCCATCTGTTGATTATATAAGCGCCGTCCCTTTAAGAAGGTTTATTCCAAACCCTTATGTGATAATTTATCGCCATGATGTAGATCTCTGAACAGTTCATGTCTGTTTCGAGTTAAGACCGTACATTCATATAGAATGTGGATAGAGAATTCTTCCCGTTGACCATTGTGGATACCCATTTTCTATCATCTGTTTCCTCAGGTGATAGTGACCGGTGATCAGTCTCACCGTTAGTTTGGTCTGGGCCCTTGTTAAACAAAGAATGCCAGTTGTTAGTTTTTTTGGAGGGCTGACAATAACATTCCTCGTATGTCTTTGGTCATCCTAATAAAAGCTGACATAATATTGCTAGAAGTCAAGTTATCTCGCATTAAACACAACATAATCCAGTGTAAATGCAAAAAGCCCTCCCTAGTTCTTCGTGAGTACCAAAAGCGTAAATGAAAGTTATCTAAAACGGGAATCATATCTTGACAGATACATGAGCTGAAATCAACGATGACCTGCTATACATCATGTAACATGACGTAATAAATAGATTACACTGGTCAACAAACAATTTTTTTTTGACTTTTTCCTCTAATTTTTTTCAGTTTTGGGCTTATTATAGTGTTCTGATTTCGAATCCGATATTAGTTTTTCTCTAACAGCTCATGTTTCTTAATATTTTCGGTCTACCTTAACTTATACGGCACCCACAGTTTTTTAAAGATCTACCCGACTCAGAATAATTATTTTTTTAATTTCAGATATAGCTTCGACACGTAGACGTTGTTTACACAATCCAGATTGTTTTTGCTATATTTGTGGCTAACACATCTTTGAAAAATATCGAAAACCTACCTCGGACTTTCAAACAACATTGTGCAATCAAGACAAGCAATGGGTACCTCATATTGTGTACCAGAACTGTATTGTGTGTCTGCGGCAATGGTCAAATGAAAAAGAAGTGCTCTCAAATTTAAAACACCGATGATTTGGCAGGAACCTCAAAATCACCATGACGACTGCTATTTTTGCGTCGTAAATATTAACGGCATAAATTCTGGAAATCGAAATAAATGGTCATATCCTAACTTACCTCCCGCTCAACGACCTCTTCTATACTCTGGTGAGATACAAGGAACATCATCTAAATGCTCTGAAGAACCAGATCTTATGGAAATTGAAGACAACACAATGGGCAATATTGATTCGGCTTTCACATGTAGTCAGTCATCAGATCCTCAATCTTTTAATCAAAAGGAATTGAATAACTTAGTAAGGGATCTAAATTTGTCAAAAGAAGCTTCTGAAATTTTGGCATCTCGTTTAAAAGAAAAGAATTTACTTGCACCAGGAACCAGAATTCCTTTACATCGGACCCGAGAAAAGAATTTGTTACCATATTTTTCTAGAGAAAATGATTTAGTTTTTTGTAATGATGTCAGAGGTATTTTGGAAAAGATGAGTTCACGACGATACCAACCAAATGATTGGCGTCTTTTTATAGACAGTAGCAAGAGAAGCTTAAAGTGTGTGCTACTTCATAACGGCGACAGGTATGGTTCTATACCTATTGCACACTCCACTACTATGAAGGAAGAGTGTACAACTATTTCTTCAGTAATGGAAAAAATTAAGTGTCGAGATCACAACTGGCTCATTTGACTTAAATGGATGGATGGATATTTTGGGGTCAGGGCGCATCAACTGCCAGGTCATTTAGCGCCCCTGAGAGTGTTCGATTAGTTATACGATAAAAATTAATCTCTTTTAGGTAATTTTTAATACTGGTGTGGAGTGAATCGAATAAGGCTATTAATAGTGATAGGTTTGAAGGGATTTGATGTTTATCTCTGATAGACTTTAAGTGTGGGGTCTCAATTATGTGGGAGACTGTCAAAGGGGAATTGCATAAGAGGCATGTAGGGGCTTGTTCATTTTGTAATAGGTATCTGTGAGTACTGTAGGTATGTCCTATGGCCAGTCTTCGCATGAGGATGTTTTCTTCTCTAGTTATATTCAAGGAGTTTAAGGGGGGGTAGACCAGGGGTTTGATAAGCCACAGCTTATTATCGGGAGGTATTAGGTCCCAGTTCAGTTGGAATAAAGAAAGTAGGTTATGATTAAGGAAGTAGTTGAAATCTCTGGGGTGGTTTTCTCCCCATCCTGTGGTACCTCTCTCTATTGCTAGTTTTGCGTGTAGGTCGGCTTTGTCGTTGCCTCTGATGCCAATGTGACTAGGGATCCAGAAGAAGACAATTTTACGATGTTTTAGAGTTACCATGTGGCATAGGTCTAAGATCTGGCGAACATAATTGTATTTTAATTTTAGTGATTTTATTGAGGCAAGAGCGCTGTAGGAATCGGAAATGATTAGAATACGCATAGCAACTCTAAGGGTTAGAGCGTGGCGTATGGCCTCTTTAATGGCCAAGAGCTCGGCTGAAAAAATGGAGGTGTACGATGGGAGTTTAAACATTTTGTTGGTGAAAGAAGTGGTGAAAGATGCACCCACCCTCTTGTCTGTTTTGGATCCATCAGTGTAAAGCAGAGTGTAATTGGGATAGTGAGTTGCTATTCTTTCCAGAAATGTTTTCCTAAGCAGTAGGTTAAGGGTTTCCGTTTTCCTTTGTGTGAGCATGGAAAAATCGACTGGAGGACAGTTAGTGAGCCATGGAGGGAAAGGTGAGTGCAGTGGGTAGTCGTATTTGGGGGGGGGAGATGTTGTGTAGAGTTAGTAGGGTAGTGATTCTGTTGGGAATAGAGTTTTTTATAGAGGTTATAGATGAGCGATGAATTGAAAATAGATTCAGGGTATGTCTAGTGAGAGGACGGAATAATGAGTAGGAATAAAATTTTAAGAGTGAGTATTGTCTGATGAGATACAAAGGGGGGGTAGAGGTAACACATTGGAGACTAGAGATTGGGGAGGTGCGGAAGGCTCATTTGTGTAGACTTAAAGATGGTTAACTTTCTTCTCGGACAACGAGGTGGATACACGAAATACCCATGTTTTATGAGACTGTGGGATAGCTGCGACAAACAACGTCATTGGCCTCAAAAAAAGTAGCTAGTACGAGAAGAACTGATGGTTGGTACCAAAAATGTTATTAATTTGCCCTTAGTAAATCGAGATCGCATTATACTGACACCACTTTATATCAAACTGGGCATTATGAAATAGTTTGTAAAAGCTTTAAAAAAAATGGCAAATGTTTTGCTTTTCTTTCACGCAAGTTTCCAGAATTAAGCACGGAAAAATGAATGAAGTCGAGTCTAACGCTTGGAAATCGTTTGTTGTGGCGATTAAAAGTTTTCTCGGAAACAATAAGTCCGACAACTATTCTGAAATAGTTGAAAGCATGCAATTTGAAAGATCTACGCTGCAACAAGAGTATCAAAATTCATTACTTACATTCTCATTTTGATCGATTCCCAGAAAATCTTGGCGATTTCAGTGAAAAGCAGGGTGAAAGATTTTACCAAGATATACACACAATGGAACAGCGTTATCGAGGAAGGTGAGACATCCATATGATGGCCGATTACTGTTGGAGTTTGCAAAGAGGTGAACCTCAAGAAGTACATTCAAGAAAATCGTATAAAAGAACGTTTCATAGTGTGTAATTAAATCGAACAGAAAAAATGTAGAAGCTGATAGCATTAAACCAGTATTTTTTCCGTAATCAGTGCCTCAGGTGTACCATATAATACATATAAAATTTCAGGAAAAAATTTCAGTATTGGCCAGTGTTATTACTAACCTTAGACCCGCTACTTTCATGTTTACGTCCAGCATTTAAGGCACAAAAAAAATTCCTATGACGAAGCTTCCAACTGAGCTGGCAATTGTATTTCGGATGAAGATAATGTCCGCTAAATACTAATAATTTCAGGAAATTACTAGTTTATTTTATTTGCCTTATAATCCGAGCTAACAAGTATCGAAATGTATTCATCAGTAAACAGATCTGAGGTTGCTAAAAATTAGTAAATAAGAAACATTTGACCCACAGCAATCAAGTATTGGGTCGATTTTTAGAAAGGATTTGTATAACCGATCATTTCAAAACGAACTTGACGAAAAAATATTTTTGCCCGGTTTTTAGCTTAAATACCCCTACATACATATGTGGACACATGAACAAGTTATTGACCTGATTCAACAATTGAAGTAGTATCAATTTGGCAAGAACGCAGGTAAGTCATAACTGCGAAAAATAAAATAATCAAAGTTGAAGCATGCTTCCGCTTACCTGGCACATCTACTCCATAATTAGGTTGTCCTCCAGGCTGGAAAACAAAAAATAAAGGTAAATTAAAATGGTACAGAAAGCTATAAATCATAGATGAATAGTATTTACAATAAATTTAAGGACAAAGGCCTACTGCAAGGTTAGTTGCAGATGATAACTTACCAGGTGTGATTGGCTAAATATATAAAAAAACAGCAGGAAGTTACAAATAATTGTATTTTTACGCTGATTTAAACTTAATATTAAAGCACGCGTGTCCACTCTAACGTGATAAACCATCAGCCTACACAACTATTTGTATCTTACTGTCAATCTTAGCTTGGCTGACGAGTCGTGATTCGCCGAAAAGCACATCCTGAGGTTATTCATCAAGTTAGAGAACAGTAAAGGATAGCGAGAATATAAACTTTGTTCAGTTTTGTTAGTTATTCATTGGTTTTATGAGGGATTGACACAAGTTACATGCGTGGTACTATCTAGTTCCTATTTTAGCAATTGTAACGGCCTGATGCCTCTGTTAGCAACTGAAACTGCCTTATTATTCTATCATTTATCTTGAACGGCCTGTGTCAGAGAGCAGATATGCTTTTAATATTGAATTTATATCTCCCAAAAGATACAATTATTTAATTGTATCATACTGCTATATTACGCAAGATCGGCGACAATACTACTAATTTCGGCTTTCCCCATCTATCGATCCTAGTTCGTCTCGGGATGATTCGACGGATGGGAGAGCAGTAAATAAATCTAGTCCTAATATATTACACGAAACTTGCATGTACCAGCGTTATATTTAATAAGAAGCTACATTTTTTTCCTAAAATTGGTGTACGAGGGTCGCCTTTTAAGTTTTTATAACCGACCACTAGATGGCGCTATTGAGATGTGACATTACCATTGTTGTAAAATTTGACATCTGTTATTGTTAAAACAATGACAACTCACAAATTGGCCGAATAGTTTGTCTACAGTGAGCTTTTAAAAAAACAGTTTTGTGGACAAATGGACGTTTCACATGAAGGTTTTGGTTGAATGATTTTTACGATTTTAGTAAAGGCCTAATTTAACAACAATGTTTCAAATCGCTTCTTTCAACTTTTGGTAACGAACCACCACCAGAAAAGACTGTTTACAATTGGTTTGCAGAATTTCGTGATAGTCGTGCTTCCGTCAACGATGAATTTCGTGAAGGTCGACCAATCTTGATTGTTGTTCCAAAAAACATCGATTCTGTGAGCAACATGACTGCAGAGAATTGACACGTGATGTACCGTGAGGTAGAGGCATTCTTAGGCATATCGAAGACTGCTGTGCATTCGATTTTGCATGAACATTTAACTATGAAAAAGATTCTGCATAATTTTACCGAAACTTAAAAACAGGCTTGTGTCAATTGCTGTAAGGAAATATTCAAAAAATTCGACCGAGGACATGCAAAATCTATATACAATATCGTAACAGGAGACGAAACTTGGATATATTCGTACGAGCCGAAAACTAAGCAAAAATCAACTGTTTAGGTGTTGTGGTTTCGCGAAACACTTCCAAGAAAATGATCACTGGTGTGGGGAGAAAGCGATTCACGTTGGTTTTGAATCTCTGTAAATTGTACTAGGTGGGAAACACAGTCCTGGGCAAATGATTCCAAAGGAATCATGTTCTCCATATAAAAGACTGCTTGAAAAGCGTTGTACGAGGAGTAACAAGCTGCTCCTCATACGGATGTGAAGTATTAGCGCGACGTGTACTTCTAACATGCACCGCTCTGGGAGGAATTAAGCGGGCCACATCCTTCGAACACTTTTCATGAAAATACTTGTAGAATAGGCTCAAGTCGCCAACCGTTCTTCGATGTTCCAGCGAATCAAGGCCGCCGGTCAGTTCCGGGTCTCCAATCAGTCGACTTTGAGCTTTGTAAAGAATTAATAATTGTTGTGGAGTGTAAAGCTTTCTGGTTCGAAATAATATTCCCAACTTTTGAGAAGTTCTCCTTGCTATGCCTGCAACATTTTCATGCCAGGACATATTTGCTCCCAAGTTAACGCCCAACAAATTGAGTGACGATGTTACAGGAATGGAGTGCCACGACATAACTATGTCGGGTTCAGCAACGTTAACTTTTTTAGAAAAAACTGCCGCTTGGGTTTTTGTAGCGTTAAATTCCACTTGGTTACTGTCACTCCAAGATAGAATTTCTTCCAGGTCTTTGTTAAGTTGGATGACTTCCTGCTGTCTGCGGATATTCGTCTGAGTAGCCGATGTCCGAGCATTCAAAGTGAATGAAGAGATAAGTGTACTGTCATCTGCAAAGCTGTAGATTAGATTTTACGTCTTTTCCAGCAGATCGTTAATATAAGTGAGAAAGAGAGTAGGAGACAGTATGGGGCCTAGGGGTACACCGGCGTTGGTAGTGAAGGTGTTAGAAAGAAATCCGTCGACTGCCACTCGTAAAGAACGCTCTCTGAGGAAACATGAGGGCCACAAACAGAACTTTTCAGACATACCTTAAGAACGTAGCTTAGCCATCAGCCCATCGTGCCAAACACGGTCGAATGCCTTGGATATGTAAGGAGCAACCGCTCGAGATTCTCCAAAGTGTTCAACTGCGTTGTTCCAAACATGTGTTACATAAGTCAGAAGATCTCTTGTTGATTTATTTTTACGAAAGCCATATTAGTGATCGCTAATAATGTTGAATCCTTCAAGATATTTTCGAAGATGCTGCTTTTTCCATGACTTTCGATATTACTGAAAGCAGTGGGATTGATCGGTAGTTATTTGGCAAGGTCTTCTTGCCTTTGTTAGGTATCGGCTGAACTGTGGCACATTTCCAGCAGAAAGGAAATATTCCCTTTCTGTAGGATAGGTTAAAAAGTCTACAGAAAACTGGTGTTAGTTCCCTCCCACAGTTTTTGAGAACTATGGCGGGTATTCCATCAGCGCCAGAAGCCTTTCTGGTGTCTAGCTTCATCAAAATACGTTTTATGATACGCTGTCTGAAGACAATATCGAGCATCCTTGACTGCACTATGGGAATAGTAGGTGGTGTTTTTCCTTGGAAATCGACAGTAGAATATGAAGCAAAGTTCAGCCAACAAGTTCGCTTTCTCAACAGGTGTCGTTGCAATAGAATTAACTGGCCGTGTGAGTGGTGGTATGGTGGATTTGGTGAAATTTTGACTAACTGCTTTAGCGACTCACCAAAGGACCTGGAATTGGGACAAGCGAGAAGTTTGTTTCTAATCCGGTGATTGTGTGCCTCCTTGGTTTCGTCGATAATTTCTTTGCATCTGTGCCTGGCACGAACAAAGGTGTTACGATTTATGGTGTTAGGATTTTCAGGCCATTGTCGGTATGCAAGATGTTTAGAAGTAACAGCTTCTTTGCATTTTCGGTCAAACCCAGGCTTACCGTTGGAAGAGCATTTCTTCGAAAAAGGGATGTAAGCCTCCATTCCGGCCAAAATAATATCGGAAACCTCCTTGGCGCAGTCAGATGGGTCGTCGGATCGAAAACAAACGTCTAACCAAGGGAAAGTTCGAAAATATACAACGATTTGTTTGTCATCGATGAAATTATGAAAAACAACCGAAAACGTCGCATCATTCTTCATCATGACAATGCCAGCTCTCACACAGCACCTCAAAGAATTGATTATTTGAAGGAGAAAAACATTGGATTAATTTCTCATTGCCCGTATTCACCTGATTTATCACCTAACGACTTCTTCCCGAATATAAAAAAATGCGTGGACAGCAGTTTTCATCACCTCAAGAAGCTGTTGAATGTTTTTGAGATACCAACTTCAGAATGGAAAAAATATTTCGAGACTTGGTTCGAAGGCATGCAAAAAAGGCGAATATTTTGAGAAACAATAAAATTAGTAGCAAATTTTTTTTTTCTTTCAATGTTTTTGTAAAAAGTTAAAAGGTAGCCCTCGTATTGTCATACGAACAGGAACTTTTTTTATAAATATTGGATATTTAATGGAACTCTAAATACCAAGGAATTCTGCAATAAAAATACACATTTTATATTTATCGCTTTCCATTTTAACTTTACAAATTCTCTACATATTAAAGAAAATTATTTAAAACCATTCTTTTTCAATCCCGCACATTAAAGCACAAAAACTCAAGAGAAAAAGGTACATCGGACAATGTAAATAGAATTTTTATTCCACAAAAACGAGGTAAAAAGATTTCCATTTAGTGGCCGTTTGAACAATCGCCAAGCCAAAGACAAAAAAACCCTCCATATATTTTAACTGCAGAAAAGAAAGCATCAGTGAGCGAAACGACCGATATTGTACGGGACAGAGTCGACAATTGTAGTTTATAAGGCTGGAAAAGGGCGTATTTTGAGCATAAATGTTGGATTTTTAATGAGTATTTAATCAGGAAATAATTTTTGAGAACGAATCAACCGAACTGCCTATAAAATTTAGTGAATCTTTAAAAACGTCTTGACTGTATACGTAAGGGAAATTTTTCTGAGAACAACAAAGTCAAAATAACGTATGAAAAAACATTTCACCATCAAGCATGTTGGCGGGAAGTTTTGTTAAGCGGCATGGTTGTTGGTAAACATAATTCTTGTAACGGTTGTGTTCAAAGTTGTAAACAAATGCAATGCGCAGTTGTTTGCTGGATACTATCGTAAGTAGAAATGAATAGTCACGTAGTGATTTTATAAAGTTTTAACTATATTCAGATTTATAAAAATAAATATCAGGTGTGTTTCCAGTTGATTCAAGGGCTCCCCTATTTCAATATATTAAATCATATTCATAACACCCAGTATATATATATATATATATATATATATATATATATATATATATATATATATATATATATATATATACATATAGGGTTTTTCATTAGGGATGTCCTATGTTGGTTGGTAGATGTTTGACCTCTGATGTCAGTTGTGTTTAGTAAAGAGTGCCGCTCATTCATGAATCGTTTCACGTTAAAAGAACGCTTGGAAGTTGTCCAAAATTACTCGATTACTCCAAAATTACTTAAAAATAACTCGATGCTGCAGGAACATTTCTTTCCAGAATTGGACGAAATGGACGCAGACGACTTTTATTTCCAACAGAATGGCGCACCGCCCCATATTTCCAGCCCAAACATGACTTTATTGCGCGCCAAGTTCAGTGAGTCATTAATTTCACGAAATGGCCCCACCGTTTGGTCGTCGAGATCGTGCGATTTAACGCCTTTGGCCTATTCTTTGAGGTCACATTAAAGTCTACAGGAACAAACCAGCAACTCTTGATGCACTTGAAGCCAACATTTGTCGTGCCATAGCCGGCGTAAGGCCGGAAATGCTGGCCTGAGTCGTGGAAAATTGGTATAAGCGGATTCGTGCCTGCAAAAAGAGCCGCGGCTGACATTTGAGCAATATCTTGTTTAAACCTTAGATGGCATAAAATTTCCCATTAAATAAAAGTTTCGGAATGAATTTTGCTTAAAAACTCTTTTTTTTATTCAACGCTCGTAATGGAAAACCCTATATATGTATATATATATATATATATATATATATATATATATATATATATATATATATATATATATACATACATATATATATATATATATATATATAATGTATATATGTATAAATATACATATATATATATATATATATATATATATATATATATATATATATATATATATATATATATATATATATATATATACACATATATATATATAGATATATATATATATATATATATATATATATATATATATATATTTATATATATATATATATTTATATATACATACATATGCTACAAAAAAATCGAACTCGAAAAATAAAATGTATATCATAACTTATGGTATTGTGTCCCCTGTGCCGGCGAAAATATTGTATTAAGTACCAATAGAAGCAAATGGTGATATTTTCTAAGTACCAGAGTTTGAATATCTATTCATAAAGGAATCCTATGAATTTTGTCCTATCTATTGACTTAAGGCTCATGATGTTTACTTGCGGTTAAACCTGGATACACTTTTTTATTTTAATCAATTTTCTTTAACAATAGTATAACGTTTATTCTGCATGATGGGACAGTGGGACAGTCATTTCCTGTAGTTATAAGAGAGCTTGCTAGAAACATGAGCTACCACTTTTTGATAAATTACAAGAAGGGAAAATAGTCTTCTCATTAGTCCACTGTGTACGTAACGAGGATATATAGAGCTCTAGTAATTCACACTGTAATAGAAAATTGTTGTAACACAATTTCACGTGGCAAACATTAGAAGCCAACATAAAATTATGAAACTTTTGCTCAAAGCGATTACTACTTCCTAGGCCAGAGACTAAAATTATATATATATATATATATATATATATATATATATACATATATATATATATATATATATATATATATATATATATATATATATATATATATATATATGTAGGGTGTTATGAAAATAGTTTAATGTATTAAAATGGGTGATTCCTTCAATCACATGCAATGTTCACTATTTTTTTAATTTTACTTTGAACAGACTTAGACTTTAGTAGAAGCCCCATTTATTGCTTATGATTAATGTTGCCACGTATAAATTTCTTCCTTAGTGTAGCCTGACTTTCGGCCAAAAATATTTTTATAAATTTAACCGATGTTCAAGTTTAAAAATCAAAAAACTGTCGTTAATATAATAGTAATAGCTAGTATTTACCCAAAGCATGTTTCTGTTCCAACCAAATAAGCATAACAAACATTTAAAATGTTATTTCATTTTTGTAAAGTTTAATAAGTAATTTCTTATTAGTAAAAAAATAAATAAATAAGATCACTGGACCTAAAACATATATTTATATTTTATTGTGGTATGTATTATTCATATTGATGTGGAACAAATTTAGTACGTTTACTATCTCTAATAAAAAAAACTTATGACACCATTGAGAAACATTATGTTAACGTACATGTGAATTCTCACACTTTATTAACAAGCACTAAAAGCATGTAAAAAAAACTATTGCTCCTAAGCTCGTTTCCACACAAAAAGTAACTAAATTAACGAGCGTTGTTACACCTGAATTATGTAGAGTATTACAAATTCACGAAGATAAAATGCAAGATACGAATCTAGGCAGTAAATATACTATTCACAATGAATAAATCAGCTAGCCAGTAACTGCGAGGCTTAAGCTGGGAATAATGGGAATAAATGGTTAAAGTATCGATTGAGTAAAAATAAAATTTGAATTCGCAAATATTCTATTATCATGTAACTAATTTCGTAGTTTTTAAAAAAAAAACATAAACTACAAAAATGATTTAAAAATGCACTAGGCCTGAATAATATTACCAGGCTAGAAACTCAGACTAATCAGTAATTGTAAATGAAAAATATAGAGAGAGTTCCATATCTGTCTACACAGTGAACCACCTGTGCTTCAGTATTAGATATTTTAGATCTGTTTACAGGAATATTGAAAAGATGCATAGATAGTTCAAGACGTCAGTAAATAGATTTGTGTTTAAAAGTACGACTGTCACAGACGAACGCATTTGTTACCACAATTCGGTATAAGATTATTGAATTCAGGAAAAAGTGGTAACATCAATTATTGGCTAAACACTGTGCAACACGGTAAGTAAAATAAAATTCAAGCATTTAATTCTTCTTCTTCAAGTGCCCTGTCCGGTCCCTCGAACGTTGGCGATCACCCTGGAGAGCGCCTCCCTATTCTCTGCCATTCTAAAAAGATCACCTGCCTTCTGAATGCCGGTCCATGACATCTGTTTTCGGCCGACACCGCGTCTTCCTTCAATTTTGCCCTTCATGATTAACTGGAGTAAGCGATACTTGTCTCCCCGCAAGATGTGACCCGGATAAGCTATCTTGCGGCACTTTATTGTTGTAAGTAGCTCTCTTCCTGTTCTTGCACGCCTAAGAACGTCTTCGTTTGTTACCAAGTCAGTCCAAGGAATACGCAGCATTCTTCGATGAGTCCACATTTCAAAGCTCTCCAAACGATCAATCGTGCTTACTTTGAGAGTCCAGCTTTCTGCACCGTACAAAACAACCGAGCAGATGTAACATTTGACCATGCGTTGACGTAGCTTGAGATTTATGTTGTCATTACAAAATAGTGTTCTCATATTCAAGAAGTGATTCCTGGCTGTCTCGATGCGACATTTTATCTCTATGCCGGGGTCTAATTGTTCCGTCAGGATGCTACCCAAATACCTGAACCTCTCAACCCGTTCGATTTGAGAATTGTTCAGAAACAAATGAGTGTCTCTATGTGGATCTCGGCTAAATATCATGAGTTTCGTCTTACTGATATTAATGTTAAGGCCAAGATCTGTTCCAACTGTGCTGATTTTATTTAACAGTTCTTGAAGACCCTCTATCTTATCACATATGATGACAGTGTCGTCTGCATATCTAAACATGTTGAGTAGTACGCCATTTACTCTAACTCCATGGTCCACATTCTCGAGGGCCTCCTTGAAAATTCGGTCCGAATAAAGGTTGAAAAGTAGAGGCGAGAGGATACAACCCTGTCGGGCTCCTCGCTGTATTTGGATGCTAGATGTTGTCATTCCTTCTATACGTACTTCCGCTGTTTGTCCCCAGTACAGATTTTCAATTATACGTATATCTCGACTGTCCAGTTGTACTTCACGTAACATTGATATCAATTTAGAGTATAGCACCCTGTCGAATGCCTTTTCGTAATCTATGAAACAGGTGAATACCTCTTTACGCTGATCTCGGCACTTCTGGAGAAGGACATTAATACCAAACAAAGCCTCACGGGTTCCGAAAGCATTCCTAAAACCCATCTGAGCATCATCAAGGTCAAATTCACACTTTCTGCGAATTCTGGCATGTATGATGCGCAAGAATGTTCTTAAAAGATGACTCATCAAACTTATCAAGCGATAGTCACTACATTTTTTAGGTCTGGGTTTTTTTGGAATAGTCACAAAGGTCGACCTGAGCCAGTCATCTGGGATCACCCCAGTGTTATATATTAAGTTAAATAATTTTGTGATTTGTGATATGTTACCCTCGCTTACCAGTTTCAATATCTCTGTCGGAATCTGATCCGGACCCGGAGACTTTCCATTGGGTGATATATGGATGGCGTGAAGCACTTCTTCGTTAAGAATTTCTAGACCTTCCTCCATATTTTCTTCATTATTCTGTAAGGGTAGTCTATCGTCATGAAATAGTTCATTTATATATTTTTCCCACGTGCCTCTGACTTCCCATTTATTCATTATAGGTGTATTTGTTGAATCAAGCAGGGTAGCTGGTTGTCGTTTTTTGTAGATACCAGCAATCTCCTTAAGTTTCTTGTGGCTACGAAAGTTATAGTGTTTCTTTTCTAATTCTTCCATTTCCCGGCACATTTCTCTCATCCAGCCTTCCTTGGCTCTCTTGATTTCTGATTTAATGATCTTCTGTAGCCTTTTATATTCTTCCTTGTTGTTCTTGACCTGTCTTCTTCTCTCCATCAATATCAAGATATCGCCAGTCATCCACCTTTTTTTCTTGGTTTCTCCTGATGTTTGTAGGTGCCTATTACATGTCCTGTTCAGCATATTTTTCACCTTATCCCATAGTACCCCCCCCGACTTCTGTCAAATCACTTTCATTCACTTTGCCAAGTTCATCGTTGAGTTCTCGTTGCAACATTTCTCTTACTTCTTGTTGATCTAGTTTTGCCAGGTTTAGTGATTTATATGGTCGCTTTTTGCATACCAATTTAAGCTTTAGTTTTATATCGACAACCAAGGGTACGTGATCCGAGCCAATATCTGCTCCAGGGTAGGTTGTTACACGTTTTATACTGTTCCTGAAGCGTTTGTTAACCAGAATGTAGTCTATCTGGTTTCTAATGGGTTCTTGGTCGTTGACCTCAGCAGGCGACATCCATATATAAAGACGTTTTTGGGGAGTTTAAACCATGTGTTCGTGATAACAATGTCATTTTCCTGGCAAAATTCAAACAGTCTGTCACCTCGGTGATTGCTCGAACCCAATCCAAAGTCTCCGACCAA
The DNA here is from genome assembly GCA_019049505.1 of Pachyrhynchus sulphureomaculatus. Taxonomy (NCBI): domain Eukaryota; kingdom Metazoa; phylum Arthropoda; class Insecta; order Coleoptera; family Curculionidae; genus Pachyrhynchus; species Pachyrhynchus sulphureomaculatus. The sequence goes on from CM032448.1 coordinate 96,497,203, forward strand.
ATCAGATCGTCGGCCTTGTCCAATCTTAGCATTATAATCCCCGAGTATAAATGTTAGGTGGTCATTGCTGAGTTTTCCCAGGACTTTATTAAGTAGCTCGTACATGTTATCGATCTCCTGGTCATAACGTTTATCGGATGTTGGGGCATAAATTTGTATTATATTGCTCTTGAATGGCTGTCCTTGCATCTGAATTAATATGATTCGGTCAGTTATAGGGCTGTAACTTACAACATTTTTGTTGTAAGGAAAGGAAACAAATACATCCACACCGTTGCGGGTCATTAGGGTCGCTACCGGAATAGTATAGTGTGCCATGTTTATTTTGGCATGTTCCTGAATCCGGCCAGCGGAGTTCACTGATTCCCATTACTCCAACTCTCAGTCTTGATGCTTCTTTGATGACATTGTCGAACTTTCCTGCAGCATACAGACTTCTAACATTCCACGTGGCAATTCGAAACTTTGATTTTGCTATGTTGAGCCGGGCGATTCTTCGCACCCCTTGCCCATTAAAGAGCTGCCCAGGACTAGGGGCCGTGGTATGTGGTTTTCTCTCCATAGCAATATCCTCGGAAATTTATACACTGGGGTGGTTTCCCGTTGCCTTCCCCTGTCTTAAGTCAGCCGCCCCTAACATGGAGACAGACGCTGTTCGCAGCCGCCCACTCTGGGTCAGACGCTGCTCTTCCCTTATTTAACTATAAGAGATAAGTGCCACTTCCGCCAGTTTTGCCGTTCTGAAAATCTTTTTCTCCGCCTCGCTGCCGTTGTGGGCTTCATCCGTAACCCTGGACAAGAAGGGACCCTTTCAGGTAATAGGTTTCCGGGTCAGAAACCTCCTGGAATCTGCGGTGGGCAGGGTCGATTCACTTCCCTGAATAGGACTGTCCTAATGGAGTTCCTACCCGCTACCCTACGCATTTAATTGGCAAAACTAAAAAACCATCTCCCAAAATTGCCTAAAAAATTATTTATATTCAATAATGTATACTACTATTTAATAATATGCTAAAAAGTATGTTGAGAATGTGATATCAATGATACTACTCAGTTTATATCACCACTACACCAAACACTTTATTTTTGCACTCGATCCGTGTTACCTACCAACCATGTTAGCTTCACTAGGAGCGACGAATGATTTCAATCAATCAGTCATCGCTCCTGATTGTGTGGTCAATGAAACGTGATTCAAGTGCAGAAATAAAATATTTGGGGTAGTGGTGCTATACTGAGTAGTGCTAAAAAGTATCTTGATTATTTGAATCAAATATACTGTCAGTATTGTACTTTTACATTGTTAAATTTGTTCAAAAATTAGTATACTTAATTTACTTAAATCTACAGTTATACTAAGTTGGGAATGTGGAATCTTTGGCACAATGATACTATTCAGTATATATCACCACTACACCAAACACTTTATTTTTGCACTCGACGTGCGTTTCGCTAACCATGTTAGCTTCATCAGGAGCGATGATTGACTAAAGCTAAACTACAAATCTACCCTATTTATACTTAGCCTAACCCTTAAATTACTCAAGCGGAACTAATGACATAGGCAAGGCCATCAGTTCCGGTCAAGTAACCAGTAGAAAGGACTATGAGGAATAAGCCGTCTGTCTTTATTTAAACTACTTTTACATTTTATGATTTCCATACTTTCGTATGCGTTCAACAATCTCCCATCAGACACATTTTCCATTAATCTTAGATTATCTAATGTTACAGTATGATCAGCTTCAAGGGCATGTTCGGCAACTTTTCTGTTCTATTGTATTTTAAGTGTGCTAAATGTTCTTTAAATTGTGTTTTAATTGACCTTTTAGTTTGCCCAACATACTTTTTGTCACAATCATTACAACTAATTTCATAAATTCCACTTTTCTGACAATTAGGAATCTTATCTTTGGGATTTCCTAAGATATTCTTCAGATTGTCTGATGACTTATGGACTAAGGTGAGGCCTACTTTATTAAATACCTTATTGAGTCCCTTGCTATATTTCGGATTATATGGTATGGAGACATACTTGGTGTTATTTTCTTCGCGTGTAAAAAAGGTGGAATTCTGAATATTAAACCTAAACTTGTGTCTATTTATTAGCTTTTTTACTAAGTCATCGTCATAACCATTAACTCTAGTTATATTTCTAATACGATTCCTTTCTTCAGAGGGAAAATGACCAAACGATGAACTAAAAAATGTAATGAGGCTAATTTATGTTGTTTGCGATGAAATGAATCATTAGGAATATATCTATCTGTTACTATGTCCTTCCTATATATATATATATATATTATATATATATATATATATATATATATATATATATATATATCAAATTCTAATCTATTATTATTTTTAATAATTAAAATATCTAGAAAAGGCAATTGTCCTTTGTTCTCAACTTCGTAAGTGAATTTAATGGAATAATGCCGGCTATTTAGTTTAGAAACAAAATCTTCAATATTTGCTTTCTTTGTATCAAAAATCGCGAAAATATCATCCACATACCTATACCATACCCTTGGGAAATATTCGAATTCTTGACTGGCTGCGATTTCAAACTTACTCATGAATAAATTGGCTATGAAAGGTGACAAGCAATTACCCATAGCTGTTCCTTCTTTCTGAACATAAAATTGATTGTTATATTGAAAATAATTTTGTTCCATAGAAAGTTTAGATAATGTTAAGTGTTCACGATTAATTTCGTCTTCAAAGTCATTCATTCTAAGTAATTCTTCGAGATATTGTAAAGTTTGTGGAATTGGCACACTTGGGAACAAAGAACTAACATCAAAGACTTCACCTTCATTAAGAACTAGATTTTTTATTTTATTAATGAATTCTAACGAATTCTTCATTGAAAAAGTATTTAATGGAAACTTCTCAAGTTCTTTTGATAACCATTTCGCAGTGAAGAATTCGTTAGAATTCATTAATAAAACAAAAAATCTACAGTTATATCTAACCTAAGCTGTTTAGATACGACTGAAAAAAAGAAGAAAAAATAAATACTTACAGGTTTGTCTCAACACATAATCTAAATTTAATTGTATTTGTAATAAATTTGCGTCTGTATACAAATAAAAAGTTTTTATATTTTAAAAATTAAATATAAAACGATAGAAGTGAAACTAAAAATAATTACGTCATGAATCCGAATAAGGAACGGGTCTGTGATACTATAACTGCGAAGAGCTAGTTTTACAACACAATTGGCGCAACAGCTTTAATAGCGACAGTTGCTCTATGAGTTTAGTCGATCATCGGTTTAAGAATTTAAAGTGTCTCAGGAATAAATAGCTAGTAATTTTTATTATTTTGCTCGCTTAAAAACGAATAGTGAACTTTGTGATACTTATTTTATATAGAAAATATTTTAATTTTCCTTTTTCCGGAATTTCTATTATACTTTATGTTCTACCAGATTAAGCAGTGAGTTATAAAAAGAATATTTTACACAGTATAGTGACAATAATCAAGCTATAATAAAAGTTAAGCAATTTTACTCATTCATGTCATTACCAAAAATTTTCGCATTGAATAGAAAATTATTTGTGTAGGTTAGATTTCGACACTTCTGTGTATTAATTTCTTTAGTCAAAATACAGAACGACAAGTAAAGTTTGTCTCTACAGTATCGGAAACTTTTCTAAACTAAAATAGATAAAGTTCTATTCATTAATTATAGCTTGAAATAATAATAATAAAAAAAATATTAAGCACAGCACTACTGCACTGTGACAGTACAGGTTAGTATGAAGATATAAGTATCTTGTTTCAGGGTTCATTTTCTCATTATTTATTGAGAACCAATAGTTTTAATCATTTTTGTGACGTCTCTTTTGGGGCAAGGATTTGCTGGTTTTAATATATCAAACGGTTTTCAAAACACCCTATATATATATATATATATATATATATATATATATATATATATATATATATATATATATATATATCAGGCGTACAATTATGAAATGTGGATTTCAGACAACAGATGGGGCACCAGTGCAGTTTGTGCTGTAAGGATTTCACACTGCGCCATTTTGTTGTGTCATCAACAAGTGTCAGACGCGCACGAGTGATAAATTGGAAAAGTGTGTGCATAGTGTTGGGTTGTTGTGTTAAATTTATACCGAACAAAGAGCATTCGCAGACAGCATCAATTTTTTGTTTTCATTTGAAGAAAACTGCTGTTGAATCATACCGATTACTTCGAGAAGCTTATGGTGAACATGCTCCATCGCAAGATACGTGTGAACGATGGTTTCGGCGTTTCAAAAGTGGTGACCTCGATGTTGCAGACAAGAAACGTGGAAAACAGCCAAAAAAATACGAAGATGTCGAATTGCAAGCATTGTTGGACGAAGATGATTCGTAAATACAAAAACAACTCGCCGAGCAATTGGGCATTAGTCAACAAGCTGTTTCCAATCGGCTACGAGAGATGGGAAAGATTCAGAAGACCGGTAGATGAGTACCACATGAGTTAAACGACAGGCAAATAGAAAAGCGCAAAAACACGTGTGACATTTTGCTCGCTCGGTACAAAAGGAAGTCGTTTTTGTATCGTCTAGTTACAGGGGATGAAAAGTGGATTTATTTTGAAAATCCCAAGTGCAAAAAATCATGGGTAGACCTAGGCGCACCATCCACATCGACCGCAAGACCGAATCGCTATGGCAGAAAGACGATGCTTTGTGTTTGGTGGGACCAGAGGGGCATGGTCTATTATGAGCTGTTAAAACCTGGGGAAACGATTAATACTAAACGTTACCAACAACAATTGATCGATTTGAACCGTTCGCTGCTTGAAAAAAGGCCAAAATATCGAAAGAGGCCACACAAAGTCATTTTTCTTCATGACAATGCTCCATCACATACGTCAAAACCAGTTCGCGACACGTTGGAAGCACTCAGCTGGGAAGTTCTACCCCATGCGGCTTACTCACCAGACTTGGCTCCTTCGATTACCACTTGTTTGCATCGATGGGTCACGCACTTGCTGAGCAGTGCTTTGGTTCGTACGAAGATGTGAAAAAATGGCTCGATGAATGGTTCACAGCAAAAGGGGAAGATTTTTACTCTCGTGGTATTCACAAATTGCCCGAAAGATGGGAAAAATGTATAACAAGCGATGGAGCATACTTTGAATAAAGCACTTTTTTCATTCTTCCGAATTTAACATGTTTTTTGAGAAAAAAAATCAGCATTTCATACTTGTACACCTGGTATATATATATATATATATATATATATATATATATATATATATATATATATATATATGTATATATAGTATCCCAAAATCAACGTATTCCCTTCAAGGACTGATAGGCCAGGTCATAACTTACCAAAATATGTAAATATGCTCTTATTTTTTTAATTTTTTTTTAAATACCTCGCCAGGTTAGTTTGGTACATTTTTTTTAGAGTACAAAGAGTCAAAGTTAGCTAATTAAAATGTTTTAACTCATGATACTGGCTTTTCCCCACAAGCTTAGCACAATTAGTTTTATTATGAACTTTAATTAACAGCAGGGTTATTCAGGATTACGTAACAATAATTAGAATCTGAGAATACGGAAACTTGTAGTTGTGGCACTCAATAAACTGATATAATATACATTCAATAAGTAAAGAGACAAATAGCTCTAGCTCAAGAGCGATTTATTGGATTGCTTTTCGACATAATCTCCCCCAAATGTTAATACACTTGTCCCACCTTCCTGCTAGCTTCTTGATTCCTGTGGCAAAGAATTCTTTCGGTTGACGTCGAAGCTACGCTTGCACTTATTCCTTGACTTCTCCATTGTCGGTGAACCTCTTTCCACGTAGATCATCTTTGAAAGGTTCGAATAGGTAAAAATCACACGGAGTCAGGTCTGGGGTGTATGCGAGATGAGGCAAGATCTCCCAGTTCTTGAAGCTTTTCTGGGTAAGCCCGTAAGCCGTATGAGGGCGGTCATTGAAGAAAATGAAGTGAATAATATTATGAACAGTTCAATCGCTTACCCCAACCTCCTGAGCTATCATTTCAACAGTAATTCTTCTGTTGTCACTCAGTTTAAACTGAGACCAATTGTCTCTTTTCTTATCGAATGACCCTCGTGTATATATATATATATATATATATATATATATATATATACATATATATGTATATAAATATATATATATATATATATATATATATATATATATATATATATATATATATATATATATATATATATATATATATATATATAATTTTATTTTCAGTGATTAAAATACAGAATTTTAAGAAAGTGATAATATGACTAAAATTAATAATACTATGCTATTTTTAAAAAGGTGCAGCATAAGAAACTTTAAAGAATTCCCATTTTGCGGGGAAACATGAATTATGACTCTCCCATAGGGCAATATTGCAATAAAACAAAGGGAACACGGACTGTGGTCGTCGTGTAAGATTTGTCAAATAAAAGCATTTTGTCAGTGTGTGCACAAGATACAGTATGCAGGGTGATGATTTATCGGTCGAAATCTCGGCGGCCGTAGTGGCACGGCCAGCGGCGGTCACTTCGGTGCCATAACTCAAACTGACCACCTTCGGGGGCGGCGGTGAAAATACTTGCTCATATTTATATAATGCTTAGGGTATAAGTGACGTGATGTCTATAATCTGAGAAATCAGATAAATATGAGTATATAAAAGAATGGATATTTTTATAACGAGCCCTAAAAATACTATTTGGGAATTTAACGTTAAACTCGTTAGGGGAAAGAAATTGACACGAATTAGACAGTAGCTATTAGTGCATGCATGGATTCAAAATAACAAGGGGGAATGTGAGGAAAAAGGTCTTGAATATGCTGCTGTCGAAGCCGCCATACGTCTTGCCAGGTTTTTAAAGTGTCATTGTGAGTTTAAAAAGTGATTTTCTTTAATTTGTCAATGATATGACCATAATTTTAGGGTGAAGAAACTGATAAAAATTTATAAGTCTGATGCACCAAGGGTTTAAAGTAACCAGAGCGAAGTTAAGAAAGTAGACCGTTGAAATGATACTGTCAAGGCCCTCATATACAGTGTCTAGTTTCAACCAGCGTAATTGTTCACGATAATATAATTTTTTCAAGCTCTATTTAAGAGGTGCCTTATAGAAAGTAAAATGCACACCTTCGGTAAACACCTTGATTGTGCTTATTTCTAAAAGTAGGAACAAGTTTAAATTGAAGAGTTACAGACCCATCAGCTTGCATTGCTACCATACAAAATCCTCACTATAACCATAACCTATAAATTAACGAACAAATTAGATAGTTATCAAATACGTGAACAAGCAGAATCTGGACGATGATACAGCACTTTGGACCATCTTCAAATAATTAGATTACTAGTGGAAAAAGCAAATGAATATAAGATCATCTTGTGGATTACAATGGTTGACTATGAAAAAGCATCCTTAACGCCTTAAGTAACAGCAGAGTCGATGAAAGATACACAACTCTTCTTAAATACATATATAAAAATGCCACTTTACAAATAATGCTTGAAGAAAAAACAAATAAAATCAAAATTAAAAGAGGAATTAGACAAGGCGACTCAATACCCCTAAAACTGTACACGTTGACTCTAGAAGACATGTTCAAATCGTTAAAGTGGGGAAATAAAGAAATACTAATAGATGGTGAACGATTAAATCATCTAAGGTTCGCAGATGATGTCACTCTGATCGCCAACACAAAAGAAGAATTACAAGAAATGCTGATGGAATTAAATAACAAGTCTCGAGAAATAGGTTTAAAAATAACCTTCGCCAAAACCAAATATTTGAGAAACGAAACTGAAGATAATAACCAGAAACTATTAATAGAAGGTGAAAGAACAGGAAAGGTATAAACATTCATATATTTAGGACAAAAACTATTTTAAAGGTTGACTTGGATAGAAGAGTCTCGTTAGCTTGGTCTGCGTTTCGAAGGTTACAATTTACATTTAAATTGGACATCCAGAGGCTTCGATCAATACGTACTGCCCGTATTAACATGTGGCACTGAAATATTAGCTTTAAATAAAAGTATAATAAATAAACTCTAGGTAACCCATAAAGCAATGGAGAGGAGAATGCTAAATATTAGACTCCAAGATCGTATTCCTAACATCAAAATACAAAGAAGACCGATATAATACAACAAATATGTATATTAATGTGGAAGATGGACACGCCGTATAGTTGAATGGAGGCCTAGAGAACACAAAAGATGTGGAGGTAGACCACAGGTAAGATGGACGGATGACATAAAAAGATTAGCGGGACACGACTAGATGATAAAAGCAAACAACAGGGCTCATTGGAGACAACTTGGGCCTTATCTAAATAAAATTGCGCTCTAAATTCAGTCTGAATAAACGAATTCTAATAGTTTAGCCGATGCAGCTTATATTAGCTGAGATATGTGATGCTAAAGTTATATAACGAGAAAAAGCTCAATACCTTTTCGACAACGAAATATATATATATATATATATATATATATATATATATATATATATATATATATATATATATATATATATATATAAATATATATATATATATATATATATATATATATATATATATATATACATATATACATATATACATATATATATATATATATATATATATATATATATATTATATATATATATATATATATATATATATATTTTGACCGATCCCACTTCATTACTAAAATTATTTGTTTAACAGGTTAGTCACAAATTTTGTAATATAATGTATTTACGAGTATATCAAACGAGTTCAAAAGAATCCTCAGACGCTAACCTGTCACAAAATCATGGTTTTCAACTTATCAGGGCTTAACTTGTACGTACTAAATCATTCAAAATGGCCGAGACGGACCATCCCAGATATTGTATACACTCAATGCATTCATTCATATTCTCTACCTTTTGTTTCGTCTTCTGAAGTTTTTCGAGCTTGCTCTTCAAATAATTGCGTGGCGTTGCGTTGCGTTCTAGGCTTACATACTTGATAATTTTGTAAAAAAAAGATGTTAAATGGGTCAAAAGATCTGTCACATTTTATGTTAGTATTCAGGTTAAACATATAAAATAACCGGCCCTATGCAAGTCGGACTTGTGCAATTCGTGTTCCGTACGTTGATTGCTTTTAAAATAAAATAAATAACCGGTCAAGTGCAAGTTGAACTTGCGCAATTAGTGTTCGGTACGTTGATTGCTTCTGAAATAAAAAATTTTATTACGGAGGTCTAAAATGATCAGTGACTTCACAAAACACACCCCAAATGAGTTTTTAACAAAGTTTATTTCCGATCTTTACTGAAAACTGATGACCTTGAAATTTTTATTTTTTTTAAATACCAGATAAATTATTAAAGGTAATGCCCTCGTGATTTTCCTTCAATCTACACCCCGTGGAGAAGATTCCAGAATTTTTCAAAATTTTTGGATCAGTACTTTTCGAGATAGAGGGGAGACAGCGATTTTTCGCGATTTTTTCAAAATAATACAAAGAAAAGTGTGCGACATTATATATATTTTTGAACTCGTATTTTTACAAGCTTTCATTTGACACCACACTCGATGACCTAGTAAAAATTTTTTTTTTCACTAACGATTTCACCCCGCATAACTAACCCCTTAAATCAAAATTTAATTTTCAAAACTACACGGCTCTGATGAGGCCATCAATTTCTATATTAGTGCCAAATTTCAACTTTCTGCGTCAAATAGTTTTGGAGAAAATCGGATGTGACAGACGAACAGACAGATAGACACCGAAGTGATCTTATAAGTGTTTCGTACGGAACACTAAAAATTTATTACGGAGGTATAAAATGACTAATAACTTCACAAAAACTCCCCAAATGAGTTTTTAACAAGTTTGTTTCCAATCTTTGTTGAAAACTGATAAACTTGACGTTGTTTTTTTTTATTATATTATATATATAATTATTAAAGGTAATGCACTCGTGATAATTTTCGTTCAATTTAAACCCAGTGGAGAATATTTTAGAATTTTTACAAAATTTTTTGATCATTCTTTTCGAGATAAGGAAGGGAACTGTGATTTTTCGCAATTTTTTAAAAATAATACAAAGAAAAGTGTGCGCATTATATATATTTTTAATCTCGTATTTTTACAAGCTTTCATTTGACACCCCACTCGATGACCTAGTAAGAAATTTTTTTTTCCACTTCCGATTTCACCCCCCAAACTAACCCCTTAAGTCAAAATTTAACTTTCAAGATTACACGGCTCTGATGAGTCCATCAATTCCTATATTAGTGCCAAATTTCAACGTTCTATATCAAATAGTTTCGGAGAAAATCGGTTTTGGCAGACAGACAGACAGACTGACGGAAAGACACCGAAGTGATCTTATAAGTGTTCCGTATGGAACACTAAAAAGTCTTTATATGGGTTATAATTATCAGAATCTAATAAGAACCGTGGTTGCATTAGCGGAACTGGAAATACAAATTTAGTTTCGGCGCCTGGACATCGTTGACGGATACGAAATTATCTGAGATGATTTTTCCAAGGGTTAATCACCACTGAGGAGAAGAAGTTAGTGATTAAGAGTTTCATTCGGCCTCAGTTCGTCAATCTTTAACTTGACATGTTTCCAAGTAAGGGTCTTCAATCATTATATAACTCGATGCGATTTCTTTCAGCAATTGCAACTTGCCAGGTAGTCAATTTTTATTCACCTATTCGACAACACACACAATACCTTTATGAACCTCAATAACTAGCCAATTATAACAACATAACAAGATATTAAATTACTTAGTTTAGTTCTTTCGTTTGTTAATTCTAACTCGGCTGATGATTTATGATATGAGCAACCGCGACCCGGAATGCATTGACAGATGAGAAAACAGTGGTCGCTGCTGAAATATGGACTTTGTTTATTTTTAGTGGTTGGTATAGATTATTATTACTGGGTTAGAATCCTAAGCTGCCCACCGGTAATTGTTACTAACAATTCCTTTATGGGTCTGCGGTCTTAAACACCTCCCGACGGAAGGTAGGTATGCTTTTAAATTTTAGAGTTTCACTAATCGGATATACAATTTGTTATATCTTAATGCAATATTACACCAGTAATGCAACAAGTATGTCAAGTTTTGTTCTGTCGTTTGTCGATCTTCGCTCGGCTGATGAGGCATCATACGTCGAAAGGCGTCCCGGGATCAATTGACAGATGAGAGAACAGTGACCACTACTGAAATATGCAATTTGTTAATTTTTAGTGTTCCGTACGGAACACTTATAAGATCACTTCGGTGTCTGTCTGTGCGTCTATCTGTTCGTCTGTCATACCCGATTTTCTCCGAAACTATTTGGCATAGAAAGTTGAAATTTGGCATTAATATAGGAATTAATGGCCTCATTAGAGCATGTAGTTTTGGAAGTTAAATTTTGATTTAAGGGCTTAGATTTTGGGGGGGGTGAAATCGGAAGTGAAAAAAAAAATTTACCAGGTCATCGAGACGGTGTCAAATGAAAGCTTGTAAAAATACGAGTTCAAAAATATATAACATATATAACGTAATACTTGCCCACACGTTTCTTTGCATTATTTTAAAAAAATTGCGAAATGTCGCTGTCTCCAACCTTATCTAAAAAGTCCTGATCAAAAAATTTTGAGAAAGTTCTGGAATATTCTCCACAGGGTGTAAATTGAACGAAAATGATCATGAGTGCATTATATATATCTAAAAAAAAAAAAAAATTTGAAGGCCATCAGTTTTTTCAGTCAAGATTTTAAAAAAGTTGTGTTGAAAGCTTATTTGGGGTGTGTTTTGTGAAGTCATTGATCATTTTATACTATCCTAACAAAAATTGTTATTTTAAAAGCAATCAACGAACGGGAACATTAATTACGCAAGTCCGACTTGCACTTGGACGGTTATTAGTAATTGATATTATTAAATTTACTTTAGGACATCCTTGTGCTACAGAAGAATACGTTATACGTATATTTAGGAACGCAGCAATAGTAAACAGCAGAGAAGGCCTGTTCAAAATAACAATTGTAAGATAACAGCAATTTTATTGGCGAAACAGTTTTAAATTAATGCGCATGTGTTCATGGTTTTTCGGCAAGAACTTCGTCGTTCTTTTTTAGATACTTGATGATTCTTCTTTTCGAAACCAGAATAAAATGTTTTGGCTTTATTTAATTTTAAGTTTACTTTAAAAAATACAAAAGTTGATGCGAATGCAGAAAAACAAAATGGCCGTTAAGCAGCGGTATTTACAGAAACTTACTTTCTGATGTCAGTAAGAATGATTTACGATCTAATCAATTATTTTATTATGGTTAATGATTGCTTTGTTAAAAAACTATATTGTGGTTTGTCCTAATAATTTTAATCTATTAAATGAATCTTGAGGGAACCTGAATAATTGAAAAGGTAAACTTGTAAAAAAAATATCTTGAGGCAAAAGATACACATTAAGGTTGGAGCTGAAGTGGTAAAACTTTTTCTTCATAATTTTTAGAAAACTTGATAATGTAATAACTAGATTTCTTTATACATTTGAAGGCCTTTTAAAAAATGTTTTTTTATTGGTCTAGCACACGTGCTGCAGGGAAGAAGTCCCTAAAGCGCTACGGAGCGGAGCCCCAAACATGGGAGCAGTATTCCATAGTTGGTCGAATTTGAGCTTTGTAAAGAATTAACAGTTGTTGTGGAGTGTAAAGCTTTCTGGTTCGAAATAATATTCCCAACTTTTGAGAAGCTCTCCTTGCTATGCCTGCAACATGTTCATGCCAGGACATATTTGCTCCCAAATTAACGCCCAACAAATTGAGTGACGATGTTAGAGGAATGGAGTGCCTCGACATAATTATGTCGGGTTCAGTAAGTTTTTTAGAAAAAACTGCCGCCTGGGTTTTTGTTGCGTTAAATTCCACTTGGTTACTGTCACCCCAAAATAAAATTTCTTCCAGGTCTTTGTTAAGTTGAATGACTTCCTGCTGTCTGCGGATATTCGTCTGAGTAGCCGATGTCCGAGCGTTCAAAGTGAATGAAGAGATAAGCGTACTGTCATCTGTAAAGCTGTAGATTGGATTCTCGGTCTTTTCCAGCAGATCGTTAATGTAAATGGGAAAAAGAGTAGGAGACGGTATGGAGCCTTGAGGTACGCCGGCGTTGATAGTGAAGGTGTTAGAAAGAAATCCGTCGACTGCCACTCGTAAAGAACACTCTCTGAGGAAACATGAGAGCCACAAACAGAACTTCTCAGATATACCATAAGAGCGTAGCTTAGCCAACAACCCATCGTGCCAAACACGGTCGAATGCCTTGGATATGTCAAGAGCAACGGCTCGAGATTCTCCAAAGCGTTCCATTGCGTTGTTCCAAACGTGTGTTACATAAGTCAGAAGATCTCCTGTTGATCTATTTTTTTACGAAAGCCATATTGATGATCGCTATAATGTTGAATCCTTCAAGATATTTTAGAAGATGCTGATTGATAGCCTTTTCCATGACTTTCGATATTATTGAAAGCAGTGCGATTGGTCGGTAGTTATTTGCCTTTTTTAGGTATCGGCTGAACTGTGGCACATTTCCAGCAGGAAGGAAATATTCCCTTTCTGTAGGATAGGTTGAAAAGTCTACAGAAAACTGGTGTTAGTTAACTCGCACAGTTTTTGTGAACTATGGCAGGTATTCCGTCACCGCCAGAAGCTTTTTTGGTGTCTAGCTTTATTATATTATCATGGAATGACTCCGATTTTAATTATAACTACTGCTGAACTTGTGTTCCTTGAATATGGAAATAACCTTTCAGTACAAGGGTTTTTTTAACGGGCCTAGCATGCGTGCTACAGGGAAATCCCTAAAGTGCTACAGGAGCGAAACGTGTGTGGAAAAAGCTATTCACGTTGGTCTTAAATCAGTGTAAATTGTACTCGATCGGAAAAAACTCCTGGGCAAATTATTTCAAAGGGATGAGGTTCTTCATATAAAAGATTGCTTGAAAAGGGTTGTACGAGGAGTAATAAGCTGAACCTCATACGGATGTGAAGCAATAGCGCGACGCGTATTTCTAACATGCACCGCTCTGAGAGGAATTAAACGGGCCACATCCAGTGAGTAACGATGCTAGAGGAATGGAGTGCCCCGACATAACTATGTCGGGTTCAGCAACGTTAACTTTTTTAGAAAAAACTGCCGCCTGGGTTTTTGTAGCGTTAAATTCCACTTGGTTACCCCAAGATAGAATTTCCTCCAGGTCTCTGTTAAGTTGAACGACTTCCCGCTGTCTGCGGATATTCGTCTACAAAGCTGTAGACTGGGTTTCCGGTCTTTTCCAGCAGATCGTTAATGTAAATGAGAAAGATAGTAGGAGATAGTAGTATGGAGCCTTGGGGCACACCGGGCGTTGATGGTGAAAGTGTTAGAAAGCCACTCGTAAAGATATGCTGAAGACAATATCGGGCATCCTTGACTGTACTGTGGGAATAGTAGGTAGTGTTTTTCCTTGGAAATCGACAGTAGAATGTGAAGCAAAGAGTTCAGCCAATAAGTTTGCAGGTGTCGTTGCAAAAAAATTATATGGCCGTGTGAGTGGTGGTATGGTGGATTTGGTGAAATTTTGACTAACTGCCTTAGTAACTGACCAAAAGGACCTGGAACTGTTGGGACAAGCGAGAAGTTTGTTTCGAATTCGTTGATTGTGTTCCTACTTGGTTTGGTCGATAATTTCTTTGCATCAGTTCCGGGCACGAACCGAGGTGTTACGATTTATGGTGTTGGTGGATTTATACGCCATTGTCGATAGGCAAGATGTTTAGAAGCAACAGCTTCTTTGCATTTTCGGTCAAACCAAAGCTTGCCGTTGGAAGGGCATTTTTTCCAAAAAGGAATGTAAGCTTCCATACCAGCCAAAATAACATCGGAAACCTGCCTGGCTCAGTCAGATGGGTCGTCAGATCGAAAACAAACGTCTAACCAAGGGAAAGTTCAAAAATATTCCATGACATAGAAAAGTCTTGTAAAAAAACGAGGTAAGTAACATTTTTTTGCAAAAACAAAAATGTATTTCTGAACATCTCCATTTAGCTCCATACATTTGGTCCAGCGAGATTCCAATTTTTTTATCCTTCAGAAAAAAAAAATTGAACTGTGCTTAATACTTGTTGACGGTTCAGATAATCTCTTCGACGAAAACTTGGGGCCAAATCTGGGGAAATATTTCGAAGCCTAGCTCCTACACTTTTGCCATATTAACGACCGATGTGTGAGCAGGCACATTGCCCTGGTGAAGGAGCACGTTTTTGCGCGCTAATCTTGGTGACTTATGCTTCAACTCACTATGCAAACGGTCTAATAACGTTGAGTAATAAGAGTCAGTAACTGTTTTACCGTTTTCCAAAAAATCAATTATAATGATACCCTGTGAGTCCCAAAAAACAGTTGCTATCACTTTTCCGACCGATAGAACTGTTTTCGCTTTCTTCAGTTGACTTTTACCCGACTGCCGATTTGTCTCCGGGGTGTAATAGTGGATCCATGTCTGATCTACAGTCATAAAACGACACCAGAGGTTCTTCGGATTACGCTCCATCAGGATGGGTTTTTTGAAACAATTTTCCCAGCAGACTAAAGCAAAAATCCACCTAAATATTAGTAACAAAAAACGAAAAAAAAAACCCTTTCCCAAACAATAAAAATTATAAAAGTCATTAAAGAACATCATTCGGAAATGACTAATTGATATTTTTATGTACAGGGTAAGTCAACGATAGAGTAAAGTTCATTATCTCATTTGTTTCGGGAATCACGAAAAAATGTTAAATACGATAGTTTTAGAGAATGTTAAGGTGCATAGTTTAAAATTATTTTTGAGTATACAGAGTACTTCAAAAAGTGTGGCCGATATAACATATGTTTTTTAAATGTAACATCCTATTTTCTAATATATTTTTAAATTCTGCGTAAAATTTTATAACTTTTTTATTAATAATATTATATACCTAAACCTAGTAGTTTTGCTAATATTTCATTTAAAAAAAAAAAGTTTTCTAAAAAATTGCCAGTAGCGCCATTGTTTCTGAAGGTGGAATACTCAGAATATGTAAAGAAATTTGAGTTTGATGCTACAGAGTGTTCAAAATAAATTAATGCATTTCGACTATTTTAAATTGAAAAATCTCAAATTTTTTAAATGGCACACCCTATATATTATTATTTTTTCTGATAGATTTTTTAAAAATCCTCCAACTTTTATTAAGTATGTCATATACCTGTTTCTAATAGTTTTCGATTTATTTTGAATTTTTCAATTTTTACCCTTGATTTTTTAATACACTTACGCTATTGTGAAAACATAAACAAATAGTTAATAATAATTTTAATATAGTTTGACTTATCCATTGATTAATTATTATGACGTAATAAATATTCAAAAATATGCCCGTCTACTTGAATACACATGTTTAGTCGTTTTACTATATTTTCCTTCACTTTCCTTGGCATAAAGGGCGTTATTGTCCTGCACGCATCCCGTAGTCAAAAGGTGTTAAGTTACATGATCGAGGGGGCCACTGAATGAATCCATCCCTACCAATCCATTTTTCTGGGTAATGATCGTTTAAAAATTCCCGAACTTCCCGGTGGTAATGAGCAGGAGCTCCGTCTTGTTGAATCCCATTTGTTTCCTTTCAAAGTTATCAACTTCTTCAAGAAGCTGGGATAATTCATTTTGCAAAAAATTTAGATATCTAGGCCCGTTAAGCGGTTCGCGGAAATAATATGGACCAATAATTCGAAAATTTAATATTCCACACCATATATTAAGCGACCAATGGTTTTGGTTTTGAACATCCCGGGCCCCGGGATTAACTGTCGAATAATAATGCATGTTATGGCTGTTAACTGCTCCATTACAAAAGAGTTGGATCCGCCTCTATTGCTTCATTCATGGTGGTACAAAAGTTTACTCGTCGTTCAAAATCACGATCTTGAAGTTCTTGGTGTAGTTCCATACGAAAGGGATGATACTTGTATTTTCTCGTGGTGCGATTAGGCGTAGATTGGAATGTGTCAGATAAGTCAGCTAGTTGACGGCTGCTGACTTGGGGATTATCTTTAACATGAAATAAAATCTCCACTTCTTTTTCCTCATTGGTAGCATTCTGGTTTACTACTTTCCGTTTCGTATACTCAACGTTACCACTACCATCAATCTATTCCATTAAGCACTGAAAAGATTTTCTTGTTGGTATACGTATTCAAAAAAACCGTAAAATAATAAGTACATGTTAACACGTAGGCTGAAAAGTTTCTAGTATGACACAAAGATGTCGCCCTTTACAAAAATTCGATATCATTTTTAGGAAGTACCAACCTTCAAACGATACGTGTCAAAATTTCATGACATTTCGATCATTAGTTTATAAGTTACAGTGGTTTTAGTGACACTACTTTTGATATTTTCAAAACAATGGAAAAAATCGAATTTTGTGTGCTGATTAAACACTGTTTTTGATGGGAAAAAATACCGTTTAAGCAGCTTGATAAGTGTTACGAGGACTCTGCCTCTGGAAAATCACTCATCATTTACTGGTATGCTGAATTTAAACGCGGTCGTACAGACACAGATAATGCTAAATGCTCTGGACGCCCAAATGAGGTGGTTACACCGGAAAACATAAAAAAATCGACAAAATTGGTTTGGATGACCGTAAAGTGAAATTGCGTGAAATAGCTGACACCCTAGAGATATCAAAAGGACATATTGGTCAAATTTTGCACGAACATTTGGGCATAAGAAAGCTCTGTTCGAAATGGGTATCGCGTTTACTCACATTGGACGAAAAATAACAACCTGTTGATGATTCTGAGCGCTGTTTGAACCTGTTTAAGCGCAATAAAATGGATTTTTTCATGCGATATGTGACAATGGATGAAACATGGATCCACCACTACATACCGGAATCAAATGGGCAATCAGCTGAGTGGA
Organism: Pachyrhynchus sulphureomaculatus; assembly: GCA_019049505.1. Classification (NCBI taxonomy): domain Eukaryota; kingdom Metazoa; phylum Arthropoda; class Insecta; order Coleoptera; family Curculionidae; genus Pachyrhynchus; species Pachyrhynchus sulphureomaculatus. The sequence continues at coordinate 96,515,223 of CM032448.1, forward strand.
CAGCAGCCGGTGAAAGCCGCCCGAAGCGACCAAAGACACAACAGTCGGCTGGGAAGGTTTTGGCCTCTGTATTTTGAGATGCGCATGGAATAATTTTCATCGACTATGCTGAGAAGGGAAAAACCATCAATAGCGAATATTATATAAAGTTACTGGTGTGCTTGAAAGCAGAAATCGTAAAGAAACGGCCCCAAAACAACAAGAAAAAAGTGCTTTTTCATCAAGACAATGCACCGTGTAACAAGTCAATGGTTACGATGGCAAAATTGCATGAACTGAAGTTCGAATTGCTTCCTCATCTACCATATTCTTCAGATTTGGCCCCCAGCGATCTATTTGCGGACCTCAAAAAAAATGCTCGCGGGAAAGAGATTTGGCTCCAGTGAAGAAGTTATCGCCGAAACTGAGGCCTATTTTGAAGGCAAAGACAAATCGTTCTACAAGAAAGGTATAGAAATGTTAGAAAAGCATTGAACTGATTGTGTTGTTCTTGAAGAAAACTATGTTGATGAATAAAGTCGAATTTTGCAAGAAAAAATGTGTTTTAAGTCGCTAGACCAAAAATTTGTCAGCCTACGTGTTATTTTATAGTCTAATTGTTCATCTTAAATTTAATTCTTTGCGCTTTTAATGAAACAATGAAAATTAAATTTTTCGTCACAAAAAATGTTGTGACACAATCTTTTTTAAGTTATTTTATTCTTAAGAATAGTTAACGCTACCAGATTTTGGCACAAATTTCTGTATGAGAAAAAAAAAAATAAATTTTGGAGATTAGTCTAACAACCGATATTAATTTGTTAAATAAAAAACATGTTGAGTTTCGGATGCGAAGTGTGTACATGTGAATCGAACGCCCGGCAATAGTCGACTCGTTCAACGAGCATTATTACGGTAGTGTTTCGATCTATTTAATTATTTTGTCAATTGCAAACGAGAGGGACTAGAAATAAAGCAGAGTGTAGTTTTAAAATTAAGACAATAAGTAAAAAATTTGGAGGTTTATGAGAATAATTCTGTAAAATTATATGAATCTAACGAAACGATAAGCGACGACCTTAATCGTTTTACTGTTTACGGTGATAAGAAATATAAACAACAGTTTTTTCTCTCCCAAGTTTGAAAATGGAATATACGAGGAACACATGTAAAGCTTTTATAACAGAAAGAACAATGGATAGCGATGATTATACCTCAGGAGACTCGAAAAGAGGAAGAGTCGAAGAAAAAGAAGAGCCAATGGGATTATTCAAGAAGAGTAAAAAGCTGATAAGAACACCACTGAAAGAGAAAAACGAAAGAGTAGATAAGATAGACAATTTGATAGAAATGATCAGAGAGCTAATGTCAGATATAAAGGATATAAAACAAGAACAGAAGAGATACCAACAAAAGTTAAAGGAACTAAAAAGGAGAATGGAGTATTGAAAGAAGAAAATAAGATAATTAGAGAAAACATGAAAAGTATGGATTTGAAGATGAGTAAACTGGAAAAAGACAACGGAAGGAATAATATTGTAATATCGGGAATGAGATTTGAAGCGAATAGCCAAACAGATCTGAAAATAGGTGTAGAACATTTTATGGAGAGGAGTATGGACACAAAAGTACAGATTAAAGATGTGATAAAAATAGGGGCGACTTTATACAAGATAGAACTTGGAAACACAGAAGATAAAAAAGCTGTAATGAAAAATAAAAACAAACTGAAAAACCTAATAGAGAGAGTTTACATAAACAAAGATTTAACAAAACATGAACGACAAAATTCAAAAGAAATTGAAGCATATAACAGAGAACGAGAGACAGAATGGAAAAAGGGTAAAAATAGGATATCAAAAAATCGTAATCTAAGGAAGAGAATATAAATGGGATATTGAGGAAGAAAAACCGAAAGAACAAACAAAGAATACTACGACCATCAAGTCAAAAAACTGAGAAAAAGGAGAGAAATAGGTAGATTGACGACGACCCTGGCAAAGATAAAGGATACGGAAGAGAAGACTAGTAAAATGAATACAAATAAGAAGATAATCAAAGAAATAGATAGAAAGAAAGAAATGGGAAATAATTATCGAGTTATTAGATTGAGACCACAGAATAATAGGGGTATAAACGAAAAAGAGGATGAACTGACAGAAGAACAACAAATACACTATGCAGGAATCACTGAAATAGAAAGGAAAGGAAATGGATGCAAAAAAATTAGAAGGAAAAGCATACAAAAATCAACATAGATACATAATACCGGAACAAGATACAGAACTCACACAAACAGAAGAAACGAATACGGAAGAAACAAAAGAGGCAAACGGCAATTTAAACAGGATGGAAGGATATATAAGGAAATATGGAAAAGACAGATGTAGAATAACTCAACTCCACGGACCTTACACTCCTAACAAAAGGGGTAGAAAGACATAAGGATTAAGTAAATAAGTAAAAAACACATTAAATGAAAGCCAAAAAAAAAAATAACCACAAATATAATATAAAAAACCAAGAGTGCCAGTCGGACTTGCGCAGTTAGTATTCCGTACGGCTTTTGAAATAAAAATTTGTATTACAGAGATATAAACCCAAAATGAGTTTTCAACAAAGTTTGTTTCCGATCTTTGTTAAATAGGTTTGGAGAATCGCGATTTTTGGCAGTTTTTAGCATTCATCTGATGACCTTGAAATTTTTTTTTTAAATATATACCACATAAATTATCAACGGTAATGTACTCACGATAATTTTAATTTAATCTGCACCTTATGAAGAATATTCTAGAAATTTTTTGAAATTTTCTGATTTTTTAGAGAAGGTGGAAGACAGCGATTTTTGGCAACTCTCTAAAAATAATGTAAAGAAAAGTTTGCGCGAGTATTACATTATATATATTTTTGAATTCGTGTTTTCACAAGCTTTCATTTGTCTAGATGACCTTGAAAAAAAAATGTTTCCCTTCCGCTTTCGCTCCCCAAAACTTAACCCCTTAAGTCAAAATTTAACTTCCAAAAACTACTTGGCTATGACTGGGCCATCAATTTCTATATTTTTGTGACAAGTTTCAACTTTCTACATCATGGAGTTTCGGAGAAAATCCGCTGAGACCGACAGGCATCGAAGTGGTTCGTTTTTCAATTTTGGTACAGAACACTAAAAAGCATTGCTTAAAAAATGCTAATTGAAAAATGATAAAATTAATAATAAAAAAATTATTTTAAAAGTTGCCATTTGTAAAATCTTTCATCCAACTCCGAAATACCCAACAAAAAAGAATAAAATATATAAACTGAAAACTCATATTTCTTCGTGTCTGTTTTTTATAGCAACTAATTTATATTTGTTTTCTCAAAGACCGCTATGACAGTTTAAGATGTTCCCCGTTGTCTCCGCTATTCACCCTCTTGCGAAACAGCGTCGCCACCCTATAAATATACGATACCCCTATATTAATTTTGCTACTGAGAGGAATTCAGTTTCCTTAGAAATAATGTGGATAATTAAATATAGTTTTTTATTAAAGCGATATATTATATATACATATATAAGACTGATGAAGCCCAGGGTACATAGTTGAAACGTCTCGATAGAAATATATACTATAAAATAAGTCTTTCAATTTGCGAACATTAATACCCAAGAAAATTGTAAAAAGTAATATATATATATATATATATATATATATATATATATATATTATATATATATATATATATATGTATATATATGAATTTGCACGAAGTTTCGCCAAAATCTCATTTGGCATTTTCAAGTGCTCCCGCTGCTGCCGCTGTTCGATACTGTGGTCTTGCTGCTGCTGCCGCTCGAAGCTAACTAAGCCGGACCCGTAATTACCATCCAGCCGGCAACACCGATACTCGAACGAACACTTCCGACCCCCCCACCTACAATCTGTGTAGACGCCGACCTATAAAAGTCAAGGCCCTGAGGATGATCACGGGAGCCCCATGGTTCATGAGGAATCGTCAAATTCACGGGGACCTCGGTGTGCCTACCATAAAGGCACACATAAGGAAAACCCAGCTGACGTTCCTGGAGAAGGTGTCCCAACACCCAAACCCATGCATCAGGGACGTTTTCCGATTCCGGTAACATGCCCGCCGCCAGTTTCCCAGACCGTCTGACCCTCTCTCGGATGAAGACGATGACCCCTCTCGCCCGCCATGAAAGAAAATTATTAATCTAGATTAAGTTCGAATAAGTCCTAGTATAAGTTAATAATAAGCCCTATATTAAGTTAGCATAAGTTTTAGGCTAAGGTAGTTTAAATTTTAGTATTAAGAAAACCATGTATCATAAATCACATGTCCTAAGTTAACTTAGTATAGAACCACTAGTATAAGAGCTTAGGTTAAGTTAGTATAAGCAAACATATCTAATAAGTTTCTTTTGTATCCATTTATTTAATATAAGTTTTAAAACCAATAAAGACAATGATAGTCGGTTTCTCAGTTAGCTTCGAGAGGGAGCAGCAGCAAGATCACAGTATCGAGTAGCAGCAGCAGCGGGGGCATTTGAAAATGCCAAATGAGATTTTGGCGAAACGTCGTGCAAATTCATTGTTAAACGAAAGGATTGAAACCCGGAATTTTAATGTATTACATTTCACCATCCGTGAAAACAACATAAATTTACATTATGGTTATCCTACATACTATTATTGATTTTCGGCTTAACTTTTATTTAGTCCAAAAAACCGTACACATACAAATTAAAATAAATTAAACTACACATGACAACAAAACATGAACATACATAGACATTTATATTGGCAATTGGTATTGACACTAAGGTGATACAAAATTCTTTAGATGTGACATGCTTCGTTCTTTCTCTTTCCTTAGTTTTTTTTTCCCATTATTTTTATATTATTATTATTTTTATTTGGTTTAGATTAGGACTATCAATGTATTTTCGGTAGTATAGCTCAAAACGGAAAATGAAAATTACGTATTCGTCCTGTTATCTTATATGTATTTAAAAAGGGAGTGAGTATTGGAAATGCAACAAAAAATATTTAAGACGTTTATTTGGATCGTGCTACTGCTCTTAGAACAGTTAAAAAGTGATTTGTTCGATTTAGAAATGGCCATTTCAATCTAAAAGATAAACTTCGCTCTGGGTGACCTCCCGGCATTGATAATGACTTTATCCGTAACTTAGTGAAGAGATTGCTGAGAGACTAAATGTTAACAATTCGACTGCGTTTCGTCATTTAAAGCAACTTCAAAACTCAATATATGGTTTCCGCATGTTTTGACAGAACGGAACAAACTAAACTGTGTTTGCACAGTCATTTCTCTCCTTGCCCGTCAACAAAATGAACCTTTGTTGGATCATGTCATAACTAGAGATGAAAAATGGGTTGTGTACAACAACAAAATAAGAAAAAAAAAAAGCTGGAAACATGGAAGTGAAAGAGCAGAACCTATAGCAAAGGCTGAATTGCAACCAATAAAATGGTTATAAATCTGGTGGGATTGCAGAGGAATAATTTTTTACGAGCTTCTTTCACGTGGCTAAACAATACCAGGTGTACAAGTATGAAAACCGTTTCCCCAGGTTTTAACAGCTCATAATAGACCACGCCCCTCTGGTCCCACCAAACACAAAGCATCGTCTTTCTGCCAAAGCGATTCGGTCTTGCGGTCGATGTGGATGATGCGCCACCTATGATTTTTTGCGCTTGGGATTCTCAAAATAAATCCACTTTTCATCCCCTGTAACTATACGATGCAAAAACGACTTCCTTTTGTACCGAGCGAACAAAATGTCACATGTGTTTTTGCGCTTTTCCATTTGCCTGTCGTTCAACTCATGTGGTATCCATCTTCTGAATCTTTCCCATCTCTTGGAGCCGATTGGAAACAGCTTGTTGACTAACACTCAGTTGCTCGGCGAGTGATTTTTGCGTTTGCGAATCATTTTCGTCCAACAATGCTTGCAATTCCACATCTTCGTATTTTTTTGGCGGTTTTCCACATTCCTTGTCTGCAACATCGAAGTCACCACTTTTGAAACGCCGAAACCATCGTTCACACGTATCTTGCGATGGAGCATGTCCATCATAAGCTTCTCGAAGTAATCGGTATGATTCAACAGCAGTTTTCTTGAAATGAAAACAAAAAATTAATACTGTCCGCGAATGCTCTTTGTTCGGTATAAATTTCGACATACTGAACACAACACAACACTATGCACACACTATTCCAATTTATCACTTGTGCGCGTCTGACACTTGTTGATGGCACAAAAAATGGAGCAGTGTCAAATCTTTATAGCACAAACTGCATTGGTGCACCATCTGTTGTCTGAAATCCGCATTTCATACTTATACACCTGGTAAGTACTGTGAGTAACTCACCCAACTCAATGTTGAAATCCAAACAAAACGTCTAAATTTGGTAAATCGAAAAGGCATCATCTTTCACCATAACAACGCTAAACTATGACGCTTAACAGACATTGCAAGAACTTAGGAAGTTCCTCAGCACCCACCATAATCCCCTGACTTTGCCCCTTCAGATTTTCATCTGTTTTGTTCTCTGCAATATAACTTGAATAGCAAAAAATTTGATTCTATGGAAGAAGTCAAAAAACTACCTTACGACTTTTTTCGAAGAAAGACCACGCAGTTTCTACAAAGAAGGAATACAAAAACTTGTAAAACGATGGGAGACAGTTATAGAAATTGATGGAGAGTACATTATTAATTAATAAACACTATTTTTCATGAAAATGTGCAGTACTTAATTTGGTTTCTAATCGGGCATGAACTTTTGCAATCTCCCAGTATATAAATTAAAATAAAATAAGGCAGATACAATTTTTTTTAATGATTTATAGGAAAATTTTTATTTAATACCCGTTGTGTCAGTATAATTATTTTAAAATGCCTTATGTTAATAATAATTAAGTAAAAACTGATAAAATGCTAGGAAGAATGTCTTTTGATTGGGTGTCACTAGACATTTAATTGAAGTAAAGAAAGATTAATGAGTTATAAAAACCCGTAAATTGTAAGCTCTTTACGAATAATTAAAATTGACTTTTGATAAAAAGTGTAAACAGGTTAATGTGAGAAATAATAAATTAACTTGTTGTACAACTGTATGTTGAATCGCAGAAAACAGCACCGACAGATATTTCATTCATAAATTATAGATTCAATATCCCAACTAACAAGTCAGATACCATGCCAATGTAATTGAATTCGCCTAAAGTGTTACTAAATTATATATATATATATATATATATATATATATATATATATATATATATATATATATATATATGTATATATATATATATATATATATATATATATATATATATATATATATATATATATATGTATATATATATATATATATATATATATATATATATATATATATATATATAAATTTATTATAATAATTATCCACAGTCACCCAAATGTTAAATTTTCGGCAAATCATCTAGAAAACTCATGAATTCAGTGTCAGGACTTATCTGAGCTTCATGGATTAGAATAACGCATTCGACTGTGTTGAAACAAACTCTAGTTAGTGCCGGAGAAAATGAAAGTCCCGTAACACCTTGTTAATTTCAGCAGAGGAAAAGTCAAAATAAATGACATATTCTCAGGCCCATTCGAATTACAAGCCGGACTACGCCAGGGCAGCATCATTTCTCCTCTGTTTTTCAATATATAAGAGGAATCTATAATGAAGGAAATTTTGGAGGATTGAAACGGAGGTATAACTATGGGTTATACAAATAACAAATTTAAGATACGCAGATGATACGCTGATTCTCACATCTACCGAGAACGAAATAAAATCTATCATGCAAAAGCTAGAGCTAAACAGCGAGAGGCATGAACTAAAACGCAACAAAAAGAAAATTAAAATAATTATCATCGATCGAAACCCCATCAACACCACGGAAATAGCGGGTTTTGAAGTCGTCAACCAGTTTATATACCTTGTCTCCTCAGTCACAAATAAAGGAGGATGTGATGTAGAAATTAAGAGAAGAGTATGCATAGCTCGTAACTCGATAATTAAACATAATATGGAAATATGGAAAGATTCATTCGGCAACAAGTTAAGACTCTTACAAGCCCTAATCTTTCCCATGGCCACTTACATCTCGGAGACTGGGACCCTAAAGTTGGCAATATGGCAGAAAATAGACTGCTCATCGAACAAATGCTTCAATTGTTGAACAACTAAATGTCAAAACAAGATTGTCCACCCCATCAATTCCATCCTATCTGAGGTACTTCGGCCACATATCTAGAAGACCTGATGTCTTTGAAAAGCTGATTATTTAAGGAAAAGCAAATGGAAAACGCCCTCAAAGGAGATCTCCAAATCGATGGATGGATCAAATGAAGGTCTTGGTAGGCCATTGTTTCCACGAGGCTAGCACAGCTGCTTAGGACAAGGACACATGGAGAGACACAGTACATGCCATTGCCTCATAATGTCACTATACTCTCACGGAGTAGCAGGAATGAGGAGGAGGATATATATATATATATATATATATATATATATATATATATATATATATATATATATATATATATATATATATATATATAAACTTGCGTGCATAGAAATCGGCCCATTGTAAACTTTTGACTTTAACTATATTTTTTTAAAAAAATTATTCATCGGATCAAAAAAAGAAATATGCTGTTTGAAAGACAATTTAATATGCTTTAATGTGAGTATAAATTTACGAAAACTTATTTCGACTTCCTATGTTTAACATAGTGAAATTAATGCATTAAGCAAATTAAGCTTTTTTTTATTATTAACATAAATAGGGTTATTGACAATTTAAAACTTAAAACTTAATTTTTTAATAATGGGTATGACCTCCTCTTGCCCTAATAACATCTCTCATACGATTAGGCAAAGATCTAATCAAGTTTGCTATTGTTTCTTGAGGGATGTTAAACCACTCTTCTTCTACTGCAACAATAAGCTCTGCGATCGAGTTTGGGGTATGAAGTCTAGCTCGAATTCTTCGTTTTAACTCATCCCATAAATGTTCGATCGGATTTAGATCAGGACTGTATGCTGGCCACTCCATAACCCGAAAACCGACTTCTGCAATGTAATCTTGCACGATTCTTGCGGTGTGCGGCCTTGCATTGTCATGCATAAAGGTAAATTCGTCTCCAATGTAGTCGACGTAAGGTACCACATAAATTGCTAAAATCTCCTCGATATATCTAGCAGCCGTTAAACCTCTTCTTCCGTGAACACGGTCGCCCCTACGAATGAACTCAGGGTCGGTTCGTGCTCCTATACAAATTGCACCCCAGATCATACAGGAACCACTTCCATAAGCACTCCGCTCTTCAAAGCAGCAATCTGCAAATCGCTCTCTTGGTCTTCGGTACACTTTCCTTCTTCGGTCGCTACCATGGAGGCATATTCTGGTCTCATCTGAGAACAGAACAGATCCCCATTGTTCCAACGTCCAATTCAGATGATCCCGTGCAAAACGCAGGCGGGCTTGCCGATGAGCTGGAGTAAGTTTTGGACCAATCGCAGGTGTTTTAGGGGTCAGGTTATTTTCCTGCAGTCTTCGTCTTACTGTCCACTGAGTAATAGCCACTCCTCGCACCTCACGGAGCTGTCGTTGCACTTGAACGGCATTAAGGTGACGATTTCTTAATGTTGTTGACACAATAAAGCGGTCATCACGAGCGGTTGTAAATCGCCTTCTGCCTGTTCCAGGTCGCCTATGAAAGGATCCAGTCTCCTCATAACGTTTGCACACTCTTCGAACCGCTGCGCGTGTCATATTCCATTGTCTAGCAACAGCTCGCTGACTAAGTCCATTTTCGATTAAAGCAAAAACTTGGGCGGCTTTTTGTGCTGTAGTATGCATTAAACTAACACACTTAAACACTACTGAGATTATGAAAAACGAATTAATATGCAAATTTCAGTTGCAAACGCAATAATTTTAATATTTGACAAATTTGTTATTTTCGTTACAATCACCACATAAACACGTTTCATTTGTTTACCGGTTGCTACGCATATAAACGATAAGCCTTCTTGATAAATTTATACTCACATTAAATTGTCTTTCAAACAGTATATTTCTTTTTTTGATTTGATGAATAATTTTAAAAAAAAATATAGTTAAAGTCAAAAGTTTACAGTGGGCCGATTTCTATGCACGTTAGTGTACATATATATATATATATATATATATATATATATATATATATATATATATATATATATATATATATATATAACATTTGTGGTTTAAGTCAGAAGACCAACTATTTTGCCAGCGAGAATCGACTTATCCACTGATGCCACAATAGCAACTTGCGTAAAACTGTACTTCATGAAAATTATTATTTCAGTAGAACAGATAAAGACAACTTTAATAATACAACAAAAAAAGGTCATCGAGGCTTCTGTTACTAGTGTCAAGCTTCTTAGTGTTCATCAGTAGCAGGCACCAAGCGATAAAATAGAATATTAATAATATTAAAGACTGTTTGAAAAGGGTTATACGAGGAGTGACGAACTGAATCTGATACGGGTGTGATGTATTAGAGTGACTTGTATACCTAGCATGCACCGCTCTGGGAGAAATTTAACAAGTTACATCCACCGACAACTTTCTAATAAAATAAATTCAAATCGCTAACCTTTTTTCGAAGTTCTAAACAGTCAAGGATGCTGGTGAGTTCGGAATCTCCAATCAGGCGAACGGCTCTCTTCTGAATACAAACCAACAGATGCAGTGTATGTTTGGGAGCAGAGCCCCAAACATGGGAGCAGTACTTCATCGTTGGTCGAATTTGAGCTTTGTACAGAATTAACACTTGTTATGGAATGTAAAGCCTTAAAACTGTATATTGGATTCCTGTTTCTTTCCAGCAGATCGTTAATATAAATGAGAAAGAGAGTAGGAGTTAGTATGGAGCCTTAGGTCCCACCGGCGTTGATAGTGAAGATATTAGAAAGAAATCCGTCGACTGTCACTCGTAAAGAACGCCCTCTGAGGAAACACGGGAGCCATAAACAAAACTTTTCAGATATAGCATAACACTTTAGCCAACAATCCATCATGCCAAACACGGTCGAATGTCTTGGATATATCACGTGCAACCATTCAAGACTGTCCAAAATGTTTTCCAAACATGTTACATAAGTTAGAAGATCTCCTGTTGATCTTTGCTTACAAAAGCCATATTGATGGTTACTAGTAATATTGAATCCTTCTAGATATTTTGGAAGATGCTGATACGACTGGTCGGCAGTTGGTTGGCAAGGTCTTCTTGCCTTTTTTTTGGTATCAGTTTTACTGTAGCGCATCTTCAGCAGGAGGGAAATATTCCTTTTTTGTAGGATATGTTAAAAAGTCTTCAGCGAACTGTTATTAGGGCGCTCGCGCATTTTTGAGTACTATAGCAGGTATTTCATCAGTGCCAGAAGCTTTTTTGGTATCTAGCTCCATTAAAATACCTTTTATAATACGCTGTATGTAGACAATATCATCCTTGATTGCACTATGGGAATAATTGGTGGTGTCTTTCTTTGGAAATCGACGGTAGAATGTGAAGCAAAAAGTTCAGCCTACAAGTTGACTTTTTGAATTAATCAGGTTAAAATATTATTATCTGGCCGTATTAATGGTGGTATAATGGGTTTAGTGAAATTTTGACCAATGGCCCTAGCGACTGACCAAGCGGAACGGGAACTATTAAGGCAGACAAGAAGTTTGTCTTTAATTCTTGGGTTGTGTGTCTCCTTGGTTTCGTCGATAACTTCTTTGCATCTGTTCCGGATACGAATGTTTCGATTTATGACGTCAGCATTTTCACGCCATTGTCGGTAGGCAAGATGTTTAAAAGCAACAGCTTCTTTGCATTTTCAATTGAACCAAGGTTTGTCATTAGAAGGGCATTTGATCGAAAAAGGAATGTAAGTTTCCATACCAGTCAAAATGGAATTGGAAACCTCTTTAGCGCAGTCAGATGGGTCGTTGGACCGAAAACAGTCCTCTAACGAAGGGAAAGTTCGAAAATATTCCATGAACTTTTCCCATTCCCAACAAGTTGGCTTTCTAGTATTATCTGGCCGTGTGGATTCACTCATTGTTCGTCAAATTTTAATTCAAGATTAAGTCCGTGTGTTGAAACATTCACGTTATTTAGTTTCACTATTCTTAAAAATGAAGATTCTTAAACATATAGATTGTCAAGTAAGGACGCGTCCGTGATAATTCATTTTAGGTAGCTATTCAACAAAAAATCAGTAGGGAAACCTTGGTCTACCACGCATTTTAGTAAAAGTATCAGTCATTTCCGAACTTTCGTCGAAATTACGTAAAATCTAAAATGAGTCACTCATTTGCCGGTCGGTTCGACGCAGTCTTTCTTTGTTCTTATCCGAAGGGGCCTAAAACGACACATTCCGCGGCAGCTAAATATATTAAAAAATCGGTATCGTTTGTGAAGAAGTGGACATTTTGCCACTTGCCAAAACGTAACTCGGTACGTAAAGTCAGTCCGAAAGTCAAAAAACGAATCGGGTCTTTGTTTTCACGGGATCCGAAATTGACGCTGCGTCAAGGAACGGAAAAATTTATAAAATTGGGTTTGAATGTGTGCCATGAGACTATTTCATTCGTGCTCATGATGTCAAATTCCGAAGCACGTTGAAGAAACCTTTGCAAGGCGAAAATCCCGTCGCAAAGCGACTCGCTTCGGCCCACGATAAGATACTAGAGTGGTGCCTTGTAAAGAAAAAGTTCAGGTGAGAGACTCTGCAAACTTTGACTCAGTTGTCTCGGGAGATTCGAAAAATTTGCAGAGTATGGAGTAAATCTCGTCGACAGCATGCCTTGAACATGCTGGAGGCGATTGGACTTTTTCTAAGGTAATTGCGCTGTTGTGGGCGCACCAAAGAATACATTGATGACAGAAATCTTCTCGAAACAAATTTTTTCAAGAATATAAGCGGTCACGTTCTTACTTGACAGACTGTAAAGACCATTCAAAAGTGCTTTGCAGGCAATCCCACATAGTAAATTACAGAATTTATATGAATCACTACCAAATCGTGGTACAAACAAGGAGAATATCATGAATAAAATAACTGGTCAAGCGCAAGTTGCACTTGCGCAATTAGTGTTATGTACGTTGATTGCTTTTAAAATAAAAATTTTTGTTACAGAGGTATAAAATGATTAATGACTTGACAAAGCACACAACAAAAACAAAGTATTTTCAGATCTTAACTGAAAACTGATGAACTTGAAATTTTTGTTATTTTATATACCAGATAAATTATTAAAGGTACAGTCCCTGGCCAAATTATTAGACGCACTGCAAGATTTCATGTAAAATATTAATTACCGAGTGATATTGTACCGTTTTATTATTTTAAATTGATTTGTTTTTTATTTTTATATTATCCAATCAATTACCTATTTATTTGACATAAATAAAACAGCATTAATTTAGAAAAGCATAAGTTTATTAAGTTTTAAAGAAAAGTTAATTAATGTTAGTAAAAGTCAATATTTAGTTGAGCCACCTTTAGCCGCTATCAAAGCTTTAATTCTGCGCGGCATGCTATCAATGCAAGATTGTACTGTCTCCTGCATTTGAGGATGATGATTCCACACATGAATAATCTTTTCTAGGAGCTGGGTTTTGTTGGTAATCACATCTTTAGCCACTTCTCTTTTCATCAGCTCCCACACATTTTCAATGGGCTATTACCCGGCCAATCCAACAGAGGGATATTTTTTTCTGCCAAAAAAGCTTTAACAGACCGAGCACTGTGGCAGGGAGCTCCATCTTGCATGAAAGTGAATGGTTCCCCATTTGGAAACCATTCTCTGAGCTGCGGAATCAACCGATTTTGTAATACTTCTTTGTACTGATCTTGCCTCATTATTCCTTTGACGACGTACAGACGTCCAGTGCCCTTGCCGCTGATGACTGACCAAATCATCACTTTGGTGGGATGTTTAACCGTCGGGACGACACAATCAGGATGAAACTTTTCTCCATGACGACGACGCACATACTGAGCTTTATTCTGCAAAATTTCGAATGTGCTTTCGTCACTGAAGCAGACCTGTCAAAAATAGAAAAAAACTTCCATGTTTATTTGCTTTATTTAACTGAAAATGATAATAATGTATCAATTATTGATTAAATTGCTGTATCTTACCGATCTCCAGAAGTCCACATCTTTGTCTTGCCATTGTTTGGCCCACTTCAGGCGCTTTGCTTTCATTGGAGCTGTTAACTTGGGCTTCCTGGCGGGGCGACAGGCCTTAAAATCTAATTCTTTCAATTTTCTTCGAACAGTGCGCTCAGAAGCATTTACGCTAGCATCCTGGAGTTGTGATTTTATTACCTTTGTGATAGCAAATCTGTTTTCTACACAAATTTTCTTCAAACATCTCTCTGACCGTGGAGTGAAAATTGGTTTTCTACCGCATCTTTTCTTTCTTTTCGGGCTTAATTCCTTCCCTGACTCAATTTTCTTTTTTATGCGTCGTACACTAGCTTCAGAAACCTCCAATCTTCGTGATATTTCTCGGTTTGTAAATGTTTTCGCAATCACAAGGGCCTTCACTTCAGCTTTTTTACGTGGTGAAAGATCGCCTTTTCTACCCATAATGAAAATAGTCCAATTACTTTTTTAAACACTGCATACAAAATAAACTAATAACTGAGTAGTATAAAACTGTTAAACAAACAATCACAGTCCATAAAGCCACAGAAACACGTCCGTACCTGACTCGATTCCGATCGCGACTGATACAGGTTTGTACTTGTTTACGTTCATGTATCACTTTGTCAACACAGTGTTGCCATATGTTAAAAATAAATACAAATATGTAGTCTACAACAATTCTTTTAAATAAAAATCAATAATATTGTAGTTTAAATATACCATTATTGCATAAAAACTCTTAAGAAACATAAAATTACTAAAAAAAATACAGTGCGTCTAATAATTTGGCCAGGGACTGTAATGCACTCGTAATAATTTTCGTTCAATCTATACCCTGTGGAGAATATTCCAGAATTTTTTCAAAATTTTTTGATCAGTACTTTTCGAGATAACTAGGGGGGGAAAGCGATTTTTCGCGATTTTTTAAAAATAATACAAAGACAAGTGTGCGCAAGTATTACTTTATATACAGGGTACCCCATAAGTATAGAATAATGATTCCACGGCATTTATTAATCAGTGTATCAAAAAAATATTTAAAAGTTATAGGGTGTTATACAGCTCACATGCTGACATTGACAATAAAATGGTTTGAACTGTGAGTTCGAAGGCATTGCGCCATCTTAAATTTTTTTAAATGGAAAGCCCTCTATATTATTTTATTTTTGAGTCCTACTAAAAATTCTAGGTATTATTTGTCTAACATACTTCTAAATTGAACTTTTTTGGAATTATTGATATTTGAAATTAAGATCAAATTAAAAAAAAAAATTATGCTGGCTTGTGCCAAACATTTACTGTCAGGGAACGACTTATCGCGTCAAAAAACGATTTATTGACGAAAATGTTTATTGCTGCATTTTGTGAAACTGCAATTTGAGCGTAATATCATAATGGTACATTTAACAGAAACTGAAAGAATCCCTTTGTTAATGATGGTTGGTTACGGAGACCGTAGGAGAGCACAACAAGAGGTGTGTGATCTTTTTAATGCAGAATATCCGAATCGAGAACCTATTACTCAATCCGTAGTCAGCAAAACATTAAAACAATCTAGACAATCAGATCATGTTAAGGATCGTTCAAAATCTGGACCTCCAAAAGTTAAAACAAGCGATGATAAAAAATTAGATTTTTTATTGGAAATTACAGAAAATCTCAATACAGACCACAACATAAGTAAAGGTACCTTAAGTCGTATACTGAATGAAGAATCAGTATAATAACTTCAGTTATTATACAGACAATTCTTATTTATTAAACAGATAATCCTTGCAAATTCTATTGCAAGAATTATCTAAAGATAACTACGATAGATGCGTTGAATTTTGCGAGGTCACGATGGAACGAATCAATAATGATCCTACCTTATTCATAATATTACTTTTTCTGACGAGGCCACATTTTGTCTTAACGGAAGAGTTAACAGGCATAACTGCCGGTACTGGTCTACTGAGAATCTCCACTGGATAATCGACAGTCATTCTCGAAGACCACAAATGATAAACGTGTGGGCAGGGATTTGTGGACGTCATATCATTGGTCCCTTTTTTATCGATGAAAATCTTACAGGACAGCGTTATTTACAGTTACTCCAAGAGCAAGTTACTCCAACTTGTACAGGTCTTTTTCCCGTTGAAAATAATTTGGATACCTCTAACAGGAATCTGTGGTATCAACAGGATGGAGCACCCCCTCACTATGAAATCAATGTTCGTAGATATTAGGATGCGATTTTTCCTAATCGAAGAGATGCTGTAGAATGGCCTGCGAAGAGTCCCGACCTTAGGCTACACAAATTTTTTTTATGGGGTCATTTAAAAACCAAAGTTTACCGAAGTTGTCCTGAAACTGTAGAAGATTTACAACAAAGAATTCAATATAAAGTAGCACAGATCACCCCGGATTCTCTACAAAACTCTGTTCAGACTGTTTATGACCGATTGCTTCGTTGTTAACGGTAGTCATTTTGAGCAATTGTTACCTTAAAAATAAACCTAGAGTATTTATTAATAGTTTTTTTTATTTTAAATTGCAAATAATAATTCCAAAACAGTTCAATTTAGACATATGTTAGACAAATAATATCTAGAATTTTTAGTAAGACTCAAAAATAAAATAATATACAGGGCTTTCCAATTAAAAAATATAAAGATGGCGTAATTTCTTCGAACTGACAGTTCAAAACATTTTAGGCCGTATAACACCCTATAACCTTTATTTAAACATTTTTTTGACACACTGATTAATAAATGCTGTGGAATCATTATTCCATACATATGGGGCAACCTGTATATTTTTGAACTCTTTTTGAACTGTTTTTACAAGTTTTCATTTGACATCTCACTCGATGATCTGGTAAGTTTTTTTTTATTTCCGATTTCACCCCCCAAAACTAACCCCTTAAGTCAAAATTTAACTTTCAAAACTACACGGCTGTGATGACACCATTAATTCCATATTAGTACCAAATTTCAAGTTTCTATGACAAATAGTTTCGGAGAAAATTGGGTGTGATAGTGTTCCATACGGAACACTAAAAAGAGAAAACTGAAAAATTGTTTTATTTAAATTTTTCACCACCGGAAATTTAATTTTCACACTGTGTATATCCCCCTAATGTAATTTAATTTTTATTACTTTGAAATTTGTATAAATTATAATTTCAAGGTGTAATAAGGTTTTCTTGCCCAAGGAGCATTGTAAAATTAAGTTAGACTGTTCGCGAGGGTAATATCGCCAATCCATTAGTAACCAAAATTCATATTCGCTTTAGGTAGTAAAAGGTATGTAATTATTGCTCATACTTTAATAAGCTATCGTTGTTTTATTACCTCGTTTTAATTATTTTCCCATAAACCACACCAACGATACCTTTATGGGAAAAATATGGTCGGCAGCTCGGCACGCATAAAGAAACCGAATATAATCGAGGAAAATAATTTAGTAAAATTCATTTAAATTTATGCAGCCCATCTAGACTAATAAAAAGCTGCTAGTAAAGTGCTAATGACGTAATAATAATGGTTGTTCACAATTAATATCTCGTAACGTTTATAAGAGACTTTGGGATGGCGCGCGAGCCGTCAGTTGTTTTAGTAATGGCCACTCATTTGCATCAAATTATCATACGCATATTTTCGCAGCCACTTTTAATTTCGAGAGTGCCCCCTTTATTGTCATTAGAAAATGCAAATTTCCGTTCCGAAATGGAATAATAATGACAATTAAATACTCATTTGTGGATACGAGTGGATATAGACGAATTTGAGCATGTAACTGTAATCTGGAAGAGTCATGACCGTATCCTCATTTAAAGAACCAAAGGGCACTATATCGTTCAAAAGAACATCCTGCAAAATTTCGGTTTTTTTTTTTGTTTCCTCAGAAAAACAATTTTTTTCGAACTGTGCACAATACTCGTTTAAAGCCCAGATAGTTTCTTCATTCACAGAAAATTTCTTCCCCCAAGCCAATTTTTGAGGTTGGGGGCTAAATCTGGGAAATAGGGTGGAGAAATATTTCGAAGCCCAGCTGTTGCAACGGCCGCTGTCTGAGTAGGCGCATTGTCTTGGGAAACGAGCACTTTTTTGCGAGCTAATCTTGGTAGACACTCTTTTTACGACCCCGATAGAAGACATGTCTACTTTAAGGACCCGACCCTACCTCACGCGAAGCCAGGATTTTCTCCCACCTCCAGTTTTTGGAGGGAAATCATGTCCTTTTCACCCTTCCCGCAGAAAACCACCTAAAAACCCTATCTCTACATCCCTACCCATTCGCCAAACCGTTTGGCCAACGTGGTGAATTATGGCTTACTAAATATGACGAGTTATAAATCTTCTGGAAAGGTACCCCAGGTATGTGGCTCATTAAATGACAAGTCCTACACCTTGAAAAAGGTCTGCCGCATGGATTCTGGAAGAGGCAAAAACTTATTAAATTTACCACCAAACAACAAAAGATCTGACAGTCGCATATTACAGTTACTTTATATAGCAACACACAATGTAAGAACTCTGCCAACAGATGAAAAGCTAATAGAACTTGAAGAGGAAGTTAAAAACATTAATTGAGATATAATAGGTCTAAGCGAAGTCCGTAGAACTGGAAAGGACCAAATCATATTGAACTCCGGAAACTGCCTGTATTATGCAGGTAAAGAAACGTTGATTAGAGGAATCGGCTTCTTGGTAAATAAGAAACGTATTGATCAAATTATTAAAGTCAAGAGTGTTAGTCCGAGAGTCATATATCTAATCATTCAACTAAATCAGAGATACACTCTAAAAATTGTTCAGGCCTATGCACCAACAAACACCCACTCAGAGGTTGAAATAGAAACATACTACGAAGAAATTTCCACTGCTCTACAAGACGGAAAAATGCATTTTACGATGTTGATCGGTGACTGTGTGAAAATTGGAAGCAGAGAGGACGAAGAGGAAACTGCAATAGATCATCATGGACTAGAAGATCGAAACAAAATAGTTTATATATAATGAACACCTTCTTCAAAACGTACAAGAACAGAAACTGGACATGGTCTAGCCCAGATGGTAAAACAAAAAATGCAGTAGATTTCGTAATCAGCAACAGGGAAAACATTATCCAAGAATTAAGTGTCCTAAATAGATGTTCAACTGGGAGTGATCATCGCATTGTAAGAGCAAAAATGTTTATTAACATTAAACAGGAAAGACACAACATGATTCTTAAAAGAAACCATAAGAAATGGAGAACCCCGGAGGATATGGATCTTATAGAAAGATCGGAAGCTCCTTGGAACAAACTGAAGATACATCAGTTGATGACATAATTGAAAACATCAAAAATAGTATAAAAAATGCCATTAATAAAACTTGCCCAAAACAACAAAAAGAACAGAAATTAAATCAAAGAGTAAAACAGCTAATGAAGCAAAGGAGAGAAATGGTAGATAAGACTACAAAACTATAAATAGGGAAATGAGGGAAATTAGAAAAGACAAAAAATGCAGAGGGAATTAAAAACTTTGTCGAACAGAATAAAAGCTTAAAAGTTTTGAGAAAAAAGAACACAATGGGAAGAAATTACATATGCGAGATGAAGGACATGTATGGTAAAGTAATCACAAACAAAAGAGATATTTTACAGATCATCGAATTATTTTATCAACAATTATATACCTTATAAGATAAAAGAACAGAAATCAACACACCAACAGTCCTGAATCAGGGAATGGAGGATATTCCAGACATCATAGAAGAAGAAATCACATGAGCCTTGAAGGATATGAAACATAACAAAGCTCCTTTAATAATTTATCCGGTATTAAAAAAAAGGTCATCAGTTTTCAACAAAGATCGGACACAAACTTTATTGAAAATTTATTTGGGACTAGCTGTGCCCTCGGCTCCGCTCGCGTGGACTTGATTCACTATTATCGTCACTGCTTATTCTTTATGTTACCTAATGTAATAAAATATATCCTTTAACCTGATCAGAGAATATATGTATTTTATAAAAAACACGTAAATCGGATGAGTGGTTCTTGAGTACTAGGCGCACTAACGGACAGACAGACAGAGAGACGTTGCGTTTTATATATAAATTATAGATTTTTTCTGATAAATATTAAGTTAGGGTTTAAGAAAAAAAGTAAATCGGATAAGTGGTTCTCAAGTGATAACCTGAACTAAAGGTCAGACAGACAGAGAAACGTTGCATTATATATATATATATATATATATATATATATATATATATATATATATATATATATATATTTATATATATATATATATATATATATATATATATATATATATATATATATATATATATATATATATATATATATATATATATATATATATATATATATATATATATATACATATATATATACATATATATATATTTATATATATATATATATATATATATATATATATATATATATATATATATATATATATATTATAGATTATAGATAACCTGGCCTGAATTAAAAAAAAAAAACACGTAAATCGGATAAGTGGTTCTCGAGTGATAAGCGCACTAACGGACAAATAGACAGACTGACGGAAAGACGTTGCATTTTATATATTATAGAAGGCTATAGATAACCTGGCCAAAGAACAAATGTATGAATTAAAAAAAAAACACGTAAATCGGATAAGTGGTTCACGAGTGATCAGCGTACTAACGGAGAGACGTTGCATTTTAATATATTATAGAAGACTATAGATCAGGGGTGCTCAAACTTGAACTGCTGGAGATCTACCTCAATATTGTTAGACTACGATCGATCGACTCTGAGAGGCTGCAAGTAAGTGTGATGCAGGATTGTCGTCTAGGTAGGGTGTATCGTGGCATAGATATTAGTTTTCCGCACAATATGCATTTTTAGTCAAGGTAAGTGTAGGTCTGCTCTAAAATGTCAATGAAAAAACTCATAATTATTCAAAATTGCGAGTTTATTGGTTCTTACAAAACAAGCGAGTTCTAGTGTCTAAACTTAACTAAAGAGTAACTTTGGATGTTGAAGCGTGGCACTGCATGTCCTCAGCATACTTTTCATAAGATGGTACGTAATTACCGAGTGCTAATCGCAAGCATGATGACATATGTTCGTCAGTTAGTGGATTGCTTGACTTAATTATCTTCATTTCAGAAAATGCAGACTCGCACAAGTAAGTTGACCCAAACATTGCCTTCAGTTGAAGGGCGATTTGCCTTAGATTCGGGTATTTATCTTCAGATATAAAAACACCAGAATTTTGTATCAGATGCTGTGGCTTTGAGATGTATATCTGATATAATCTGCACTAACTCATTTTCAACAGAACATGAGTCCATGTTAAACTGACTTGCTATTTCAGTAGCTAATTCCTCAATGTTTTTACACGAAAAAGGATAACTCATAAATGATGCGATATTTGCCAATTTACTGAAATCATAAAAACGTATTTCAAATTAGCCCAAAATATTTGATAATTCTGCTTCATAAATATCATAATTCAACTGAGGAATCCTTGCTTTCAAAGACGGAAAATTTTTCAGATCCTTTCTTTTCAGTTGATCTATCATAAGTTGCAATTTACTTTTGAATGCGTTTATTGCGCTAATCATCTCAATAATAGTTTTTCCTTTACCTTGAAGCTCCAAATTAATGGTGTTTAAATGCATTGTGATGTCTGTCAAAAATGCGAAATCAGTCAGCCATTTTCCGTTTTTCAGCATCTGAGTGTCATCACCTCTTTCGTCCAGAAAAGCTGTTATTTCGGGCAATAATTCTTGAAACCTTTCTAGGAATTACCCGCGACTCAACCACCTGACGTCCGTGTGAAGAACTAAGTCAGTGTGTTCAGCTGACTCACTATCTTCCAACTGCAATTTAAAGAGCCGTCGTTGCAAGCTACGTGCACGTATAGAATTCACAATTTTTATTGCAATGCCTATAATCTCCTCCATGTTTAGAACTTTTGAACACAAAACTTGTTGATGTATAATGCAATGGAAGGAGAAAAATGAAGGGAAATCATCATTAGCTCGACACAATGCCACAAAAACCGTTTTTGTTTGCAGTCATTGCTGGTGCTCCATCGGTTGTAATGCACACTAGTTTATATATTGGCAGCTTGTAGTTTGTTACAAAATTGAAGAAAACGTCATATATATCTTCGCCGCGGGTCTTTCCTTTCAGAGGAATCATTGCCAAAAACTCTTCCTTAGCAGACATGTCATTGAATACCATTCGAATAAAAATACACAGCTGGACAGTGTCTGTCATATCGGTGGATTCGTCGAACTGTAAAGAAAAGTATGTACATTCCATGATATCATGTTTTAGTTTATCTGCCATGTCCTGACTCATGACTTCAACACGCCTTGTGACAGTCGGACGAGATAACTGAAGTTCTCTAATAGCAGACATAATCTCTGTTTTATTTTTAAAATCTCCAAATAAAGTCTCACCCGCTTCAATAAATGCT